>JAJIBD010035415.1:0-14231 GCA_021461705.1 Cryptotis parvus
TGCTCATTGTCACTTTAAATTTTGGCTAAGCCTAATTTTATCTTTCTGAATATCAGAAATACTATTGGTATAATTACATGCCAAAAGACGCCAAACAGTGCATTCCACTAACTGAATCCCTGCTTGCGAGCAAAGGAAGGGTGTGACCTGCTTTGCGCCCGAGGCCTCAGTGGCTCTAACCTGCTTTGGAACCTAGTGGCCGACAACCCAAGCTTCTCTAGAAAGTTGAACTTAGCCTCTCTGACTCAAGGTGGTTAAAAGCAGGCCTGAATCTAGTGACCTGTGCCGTGCTCAGAGCCCGTCCTCCACCCCTGGGTCTCCGCAGCCTCCCCTCCCTGCAGCCAAGCACCACTGCAGCGTGCCGGCTCGAGGAGGGTCAGGACGTCTGTGCATGTGTAATATCGGAGGCGTTTACAGTCGCTCCAAAGGCAAGAGCTCCTACTGCACTGGGCAGGGCACCCCCTGCTGTAGACTTCGACTGCGAAGTAACACTAGATTGCTCACACAAGTTTTGCAAGATTTTAAAAGATGTATTAAGGTTAAATTTGCAAATATAATGGAAATACTGTATATCTTTTGAAGTGCTAAAAATCCATGTTGAAATTTTAAAGAACCCTGTGTGTCACAACGGCGTGGTGAGGGATATTTAATGTCTCTGCCTATTTTCTGTCTCCACACATGCTCTTGTCATGAGTCAGAGCATTACACTGTTAGCCATTGAATGAGAACATTTGTTAGTGGGAATTTAATTTTATTTGTGAAATTCTGCAGAATTCATTTTCCTATTTCTGATATTTGCTGGAGTTCAATAAAGTTTTCAAGCCACATTGATGTCAAAGGTGAGACCATTTCCTCCTGTGCCCTTCTCCTTGCGGACTGGCACTGTGAGACCGTTTCTCCTGTGCCCTTCTCCTTGCCGGACTGCTCAGCGGCGCAGACGGGATGCTTTGTTTCATGTGGAGTCCCCCTTCGTGGGGGCTCTGAGAGGGAGCCATCGAGGGAGTGTGAGGGTCCTGGCCTCATGCCGCAGGATTCAGTGCGGAATCGTGCCGCGTCTGACCACACCTGGCTCCCGATGCCGCCCAACCCGCATGCCCAGAGTCCCCTCAGAGCAGAGCCCTCCGTGCTGGCCGCATTGCGGCGGTGTGAAACTTCCACACTATGACGCTGTAAGGACTGGGCATTCCTTCGCTTGGGGCTGGAAGTGTGTGGGACCCTCTCCTGATGGTGTGGCTTGGCCAGTGTGGGGTCCCTGGCCGAAGTAGTCGAGACATAAGTTCTCTTCTACCTCCGAGAATGCAGGGGCCGGATGAAAACTCACAAGTCAAGCGCAAGTTCCAAAGGCTTTTAATAGTACAAAGACTCTGTACCACCACAATCCAATATAATGAAAGAACTTTAGTTTTGATCAGGACTTAGACCATATACAAGAGCCCAAGTCCTCACCAAGAGAGTCCTACCAGGGGTAACACCAGAAGGAGTCCCACATAAAGAGGATCTCACCAGAGCCTACCCAAAGAGAGTGATGCCTCAGAAGAAGAACCCTACACAGCTTCTGAGCCGGTAGAAGAGTGTAGTAGGGTGGTTCACGCCCTATTACAGGTATAAACAAAGGATTATGCAGGACTAATCCACTGTCTTCCCAGATTCTTCTTTTTTTTTTTTTTTTTTTGCTTTTTGGGGTCACAACCTGGCCATGTTGAGAAGGGGTTATTTCTGGCTATTAACCTACACTCCAGGATTTACTCCCTGCGGTGCTAGGGGGACAATATAAATTGCCGGAAATGGATACGATCCAACTGTGGCACAACGTCCTACCCACTGCTATTGCTCTGCCCCAGATTATCTCATATAAAACACTACAGGAGAGAAAGGGGCGGGTATAAATAATATATCTTAATTTCATGGGCTTCATGTAATCTAGATGGTACCCAAAGGTCTTTTTACTCTATGGCACCAGGGTGATTCTGAGAGTATCTTTTTCTCTATGCTTAAAGGCTTTGTCACACTCGCCTGCTTGAGGGAAAACTAGTATGATCCTTCCTGTCTTTTTTTTTTTTTTTTTGTCTTTTTGGGTCATACCGGCAATACTGGGTTTCTCCTGGCTCTGCACTCGGGAATTACGCTGTGCAGTGCTTTCGGGTGACTATATGGGATGCGGGGATCGAACCACGAAAGGGTCCAGCACAAGGCCCGACCGCATGCAAGACAGCGCCCCTGTGCTCTAGGCCCCCTTCAATAGTCTCAGCGTAGCTTATAAAGATAGTCTCAACGTAGCCCCCTTAAAGATAGTCTCAAGCGTGCCCCTTAAAGATAGTCTCCAACGTAGTGGGATGGTAGTCTGCTGATGAAGATTCTAACTGTCCCACGCTGGGTGCAGTGGGTATAAAGAGGAGCTGTGCCCAATCTAGATAACAGAAGTCTTATTAGATGTTTTAATAAGTCAGAAGTTATTCAAGTCAAGGTGACTTCTGTAACTGCCACACCCTCCATCAGTGTTTACATCGAAGTTCTCATTAGTATGAACCCTGGCTTCACTTGTATCACTTGTCTCCGTTGTTCATGGAAGACACTCAGTGGGCACCATTCTTTAAAACATACATCTGTCTTGTGCTAGTGTGGCCCAAAGGGTATCCGCTCCTTCCAGGAACACCAAGAGCCTCAAACCACTTCAGGTCATGGGAATGAGGCCTGAATTAATATATGGTTTTGGCATATCAAATACAACACAGGTGGCTTGCAGACTTTGCTGTGTGGGTGGTACACGCCCAGTAGTAGGCTCTCAGTTTATTGCATTTTAGTAATGAACTGTGTAAGCCACTTTGCGTCCAGCGTGCAACAGGGGAGAGATCAGACAAGCAGGGCTTGAGATGTGCTTTTCTCTTGGTGGAGCTCTGGCGAGCTTTGGGGTTCAGAATGTTTGAAGAGTCCTTAGCCCTGGCTTAAAAACATGTGATGGATAAAACAGCAAGAGTTCCCAAGCTAAGCTAGGCTGTGCCCAGCAGGCCAGGACTGCGCGGGCAGCAGCACCAGCCCTTAACATCGTTGACTTAAGAGGCACAATTTAACCACGCCAGGTGACATGGCACAGCGGGGGGCATTTGCCTCCGCATGAGGGGCTGCCCTTATTTTTAGCACCACCAGGAGTAACTCACAGAGTGCAGAGACAGAAATGAACCATTAAAGTATAGAGCTGGGTGTGAGCACAGCAGCCGCCGACAGAAGTGGAGGCGGGAGGTGCTGGGGGCCGCCTGGAGGCCTCTGGCCCGAGCAGCTCAGTGCTGGCCTCTTCCCTGCCGCTCTCTGCTGGGTCCTGGCTGCTGCCTGCAGAGTTCGTGTCAGCCGGGCCCACCGTGTGGTTCTGCGGACAGAGCTGACTCAGGTACAGTGTGCAGCCTAGACCAAGGGGCGCACCCTCAGTGGCCTCCCTGCACCAGGTTCTGACCTGTGCATCCCCAGGTGAGGTCTCTCAGCAGGCGCCATCTAAGACTACTCCCAGGACCCTAAGTTTTGATTCCCAGTTTCTGCCCACCCACGCTGGCATCACTGACAGTCACACAAGACCTCATCAGGGGCCCAGGAGCTGGGAACAAGCGGGCGTAGCCCAGGGCGCACCCACGAGACGCTGATGGCCATGCGGACCTCCTGCCCGTCTCGGAAGGCCTGCTCACAGGCGGGGCGGCTCCTTTCTCAGGCCAGAGTCTTTTCCTGGCAGCAGACCATCAGCCTCCACCAGGCCTCCTGACTGCCTCTGGCGGAGACCTCAGACAGGAGTCGCACGTGAGGCCTCTCTCCCTCCCCTGGCCGCCTGTGCGGGCTCTGGCGCTATTGAGGCCCTCCCTCCCCTCGCCGTGCCGGAGCTCTGGCGCTATGAGGCCCCTCCCTCCCCCTCGCCGCCTGTGAATCTCTGGCGGCGCTGTGAGGCCCCTCCCTCCTCGCCCATGCCGGGCTCTAGCGCTGTGAGGCCCCTCTCCTCGACCGTACCCGGCTCCTAGCGCTGTGAGGCCCCTCCCTCCTCGCCAGTAGCGGGCTCTAGGCTGTGGGGCCCCTCCCTCCCTCGCCGTGCCGGGCTCTAGCTGTGAGGCCCCTCCTCCCTCGCCGCCGTGCCGGGCTCTAAAGCCTGTGAGGCCCCTCCCTCCCCTCGCCGTGCCCGGCTCTGGCTGTAGAGGCCCCTCCCTCCCCTCGCCCGTGCTGGAGCTCAGCGCTGTAGAGGCCCCTCCCTCCCCTACGCCTGTGCCGGGCTCGCTGTGGGCCTCCTCGCGGTGTTTTTGCAGGGCTCCTAGCGCTATTGAGGCCCCTCCTCCTACGCCCGATGCGGGTTTCTAAGCTATGAGACCTCTCCCTCCTAAGCAGCCCGTGCGGGCTCTAGCGGCTGTGAGGCTCTCCCTCCCTCGCCCGTTACTTGATCTGAGCGCTGAGGCCTCCCTCCCCTCGCCCATGCTGAGCTCTAAGCTGTGAGCCTCTCCCTCCCTTGCCCATGCTGGGGCTCCAACATGTGGGGCCTCTCTCCCTCCCTCGCCCATAACCCGGCTCTAGCGCTGTGAGGCCCTCCACTCCCTCGCCCGTGCGGGCTCTGGCGGCGCTAATGAGGGCTCCTCTCGCCGTGCCGAGGCTCTAAGCTAATGAGGCCTCTCTCCCTCGCCGTACTGGCTCTAGCTGTGAGGCCTCTCCCTCCCCTCGCCCGTGCAGGCTCCTAGCGCTAATGAGGTCCCTCCTAGCCGTGCGAATTAAGACTCTGGCGCTGTGAGGCCTCTCCTCCCTCGCCCGTGCCCGGCTCTGGCTGTGATGCCTCTCCCACTCCCCTTGCCCATGCTGGGCTCTAGCGCTGTGAGAGACTCTCCTCCCTCGCCCATGCCCGGCTCTAGCGCTGTGCAAGCCTCTCTCGCCCACATTCCAAAGGCTCTGTGCACTGTGGAGGCCCCTCCCTCCCCTCGCCCGTGACCAGCTCTAGTGCTGTGAGGCCTCTCCCTCCCTCGCCGATGCGCTCTGCGCTGTAAGGCCCTCCCTCCCTCGCCGTAGCGGGCTCTGGCGCTGTGCACACTTTCAGGCCGCCTGGCTACCGCCTGTTCACACCTGTCCCCCTGGACAAGCAGAGGTGGGAAGCAGCTTCTCAGAACCAACTTAAGCGGCAGGATTAGCCTCCAGGGACCAGCTCGGGGCAGCTGGTGGACAGAAGAGGGCTGAGCAGCCTGGGCTCCCCTGCACGCTGCGGGACTCGGGACCAGCCTGCTGGCCACACTGCAGGCAGATCTGGCTCTTGCTTACAGACCCCCAGAGTGAGGTGGCCTTGCGGCCACAAGTGCAGCATAAGAGACCAGTCCCCAAGCTGGTCCAGCACCAAAATGGGCTAGACATTGGGCTGCAGGCCCAGGCCCGACCACCCTCAACTGGCCTAAAGCCGCGCAGCCCTGGTTGCTGTGTGTGTTTCATTTAGTGATTTTTAGCTGCCCCCGAAGGGAGACATATTTCTCCGACCACAGCAACTGCTGAGCATCTTGTGTGAAGGGAGGAGAGGCGATCACCTGCCACCAGCTGGGGTGCCATTGGCCGCATCACGGGGGCTGCTGCCCAACTCAGGTGGGAACCTGACCGTTCGGTCTTCCGACAACTCTGCCCGACTGTGGCCTGGGCTTCCCTCACCAGCTTCGGCTCCCGTATGGGCCGAATGGGCGATGAGGAGACAGCGTGGTAGTGAGGCCAGCTGCCAGCTCGCGCCGCGTGCTCACAGCTCGCCGGTGCTCTTGCCACCGCAAGGCGGGGGCTCCCCAGAGCACCCGTTGAAACGGGACTGGGTCGCAAGGGCCTGTTCAAAGATCGAGAACTGCCCACAGTGAAAGGCTGGTGTCGAGGAAACACTTGGAGATCCCCACGCAAGGCCTCTCACCACCAAAAACACGATGACCAGGCCGGACAGCTTAAGGGCCTGAGTTGTGTGGGAGCCAGGTTCAGTCCCAAGTGAAAGGTTCTCCAAGGAGCCCCAGTGACACCTCATCCTGCTGAGTTAGAGCTCAGTGAGCACAGCTGGAGACTGAGCACACGGCACCGTCTCGCATCCCGACTTCCCCTAAGAGCAACACCGGGCCCAGGCCCCCTCGCAGAGCCAGCCGGGACTGCAGAGGAGCTTGTAACCTCCCGTCGAGGCTCATCTCAACCATGTCGTCAGGTGGGCCCCGGTAAAATGGACGCTAGGCGTAGGTCAGGCGCTGGCGGAACCACCACCAGCTTAGTGCGCTCACTCGTGGCAGGAGCGGTCGGGGCGCAGGCGGCTAACGGACCGGTGTCTCCCTGTGGTGCACCATCAGTAGCCGTTCTGGGTATGCCGTGTTCTGGACCTTGCGTAACTCTCCTGCTTTGGCCCTGACCCAGACAGTGAGTGGCGCGTTAACAAAATGATCTCGGCTCACGGTGCTCTCGCGGCGTCTGACTGTGTGGGCTGCCTGGTTCCCACGAGCAGCCGGCGCTGGAAAGCCGAGACTATGATCCGCAGCTAGTGGCGGCTGCTCTGCACAGCGCCGGCTGGAGCAGCTTCTGCCCTACAACCCGGCAACAGGCAACACCTTTTATTTCTCATTTTCTTTACTCCGGAAACCAGACATGGAAGCGAGAACATCAAGGAACCACCGGGGGCTGCTTAGCCATCACGAGTGGGACAGCGCGCTGCGGCACCCACCCAGGGGGCTGTAGCCATCTGGCGGGGATTGCACACGCCCACCCGGGTTCCATACCGGCATCCCCTGTCACCCCAGGTGTAATTCCTGAGAGCATTCAGGAGGAACCCTAAGCTTAGCTTGGTGTGACCCAAAAAGACAAAAAAAGTCACTGCATATACCTAGGAACATATAGAAATCCAAGCGAGCCTGTCTGAAGGCTCCATCTCGAACTGGGTCCCTGGCAGAGCCGGTGTTCAGCAATCAAAACAGCACAAGCTTGGGGCCGGGCGATAGCCCAGCAGGTAGAGCGTTTGCCTTGCAGCGACGGCCTGTGCCGGCCGGGTTCGATCCCGAGCGTCTCATATGGTCCCCGAGAGCACCACCAGGAAGTAATTCCTGAGTGCAGAGCCAGGAAACCTCTGAGCGTCGCCGGGTGTGACCCAAAGAAAATTAAACCAAAAAAAGCCAGCACAAATTTTGGCCCCTTGGGCAAAGACCACCACGATATAGGATTCTAACAACCCAGTGTTTACAAAAACCATCATAAGGCTTAGAAAGAAAAAAGGCCATTCTGCTGCATCAAACTAAAATGTTTGTGTGGCACAAAGAAATAGACCTAAAAACGCCATGATTGGGGAAAATTCCCATATCACAAGCCAGACCAAGGCTGTTAATACCCAAGGTTACAAAACACTTCACAAAGCTCAAGGATTACTTAATCTCATTAAAAAAGAATTTTAGGAGAGATGAATGGGCACTCTAAGGAAGTTTAGGATGATTGTGCGGAAAGTTCTGTACCAGATTACCCTTAAATCGCCGCCTCTGCAGAGGGGCGAGCATGGAGTGTCGGACGTCAAGGGCTGAGTGAGGAGACGGCGGAAGAGGAGCTGCGCCCTGCTGTAACCCTGCTGCAATTCCTCGAACCGCATTCGGTCCCCAAGCGGCCGCCTGGGTGTTTCCCTGATCCGTGAGAAAGCACCTGAAAACTGTCAGGAAGCAAACTAAGTGCTGGGATCTAGAGGGAAGGGAACTTTCCATTCACTCTGCTGAAAGGGCTGTTGCTTGCTTCAGTTTCTTTGGAAAATGTTTCAGAGAATCAAGAATAAGGGACTGGAGTGATAGCACAGCATTTGTCTTATAAATGGCCGACCTGGGTTGATCCCCAGCATCCCATATGGTCCTCGAGACCTTTAGGAGTAATTCCTGAGTGCAGGCCAGGAGAAACCCCTGAACGTACCAGGTGTGACCCAACCTAAAAGAAACTGCCCCTCCTGCTGAAGAAGGTTAGGCAAGCAGCACGGCGGGACCCTGCCGTGTAAGCGGCCACAGGATTTGCTGCCCTAAACCCCGTGTCACCTGAACCCCACCAGATCTGATGCCGAGCACAGGGAGTAAGTCCTGAGCCTGGTGGCGCACCAATCAAATGAAGCATTGTGTGTGTTTGTGTGTGTGTGTGTTTTGTGCTCGACCTCAGGGCGTTGGCGCCTCAGCGGGAACACACAGCTACCCTAGCCCGAACAGCCCATGACCAGCAGCCTCCCTGGCGAAATACAGCCCCAGGAAGGATGCACCGCGGCCACCAGTGATGGCCCGACCCACCCCGCCCTCTGCCTTGCCGGCTCCCTGGACCTGAGCGCTGAATTGCAGCCAGAGCCCCCTCTCCGGCACCCCGGAACTGAGATGTGGGTGTGCGGCGGCATGAGGAGGGGTGCTGGGCAGAGGGGCAGCGGGTGGGGCGGCTCCGGGACCGCCTGGCCACCCCTGCAGCCTCACCGCAGCTCCACTGACCCCGTGGAGGTGTGCCGTGCCGAGTAGCGTCCCAGGCGCCTCGATGGAAAGGGAATGTGGTGCGAGGGCGCAGAACCCCTCAGTGCGACCTCGGTGTGCCCCCTTTGTCCAGCCCACCCCTGACGCCCCGTGACCGGTTACTGATGCAGCGTCCCCCTGCCTGCCCGAGGCCCGCCTCCTGCCCGGGGGTGCGGACGGCGCCTGGTGTCCCTCGGCCAGTCCTGCCGTCGCGCAGCTGCTCGGGCGCACCCAATAGCCTCACCGTGACCGACTGCCCCTGGTCAGCTCCTGCCGCTAGTACACCCCGGGGTCTGCTCCCACGAGGCCCGCCCAGTGCCACCCACCAGCAAGTACCAATAGGGTGCCTCCAGGAGCGGCCAGCCAATAGAAGACAGGCCCTCCCTCAGCCCCGCCCTAGGTGGCCGCCCCAGGGGCTGGACGCGAGCAGCCCAGGACGGCCGCAGGGCAGCTGCTTGCCGGGTGTGGCCACCACTGCTGAGGCCGCGGTGCGGCTAGCGCGGGGCGGCGCATTTGCCGCTTATCCAGGTTTGCAAGGAGGCTAGCACACGCCAAGCGGTCTAGGGGCGTGTCTAGGGGGGGTGTCAGGAAAGGCGTTGCTATTCACACGGGCACCAGGTCCAGGCAACCTCTGAGCACCGCGAAGAGTGGCCCCCCCTGAGCGGCTTCAGCCCTCTGGGCCCCGCCCCCAGCGTGCCCCGCTAAAGGGATGCGGTGGGGCCCAGCAACCCCACCTGGAGTCCGCGGCCGAAAGCTGCAAGCAGGCCCCCTGCGTCTAGCCCCGCGTCACTGCTGCGGGCTTCAGTGAGGCGGAACGGCCCAGGGAGGGCGTGGGTCCCTCCAGGGAGGCACCGTCTGTGCCGTCAGGGGAGAGAGAGATGTGGGGCGGCGTGGATCTGGCCAGCACCCTCCAACCGAGGGCTCCTGCTGGAGGACGGAGAAAGCAGGCACAGCATCTGCAGGGACTCGCCCCCGAGGAAGCTGCTCCTTGGGTCCATGGCCTGGGCGTCCTGCAGAAAGCAGTGACCCAGGCAAGCGCTGACCGTGGGTGTGGAGCCCCAGCACCCCAGTGGTCTGAGGTGTTGCAGGGCTCCTTTAGGGGCGCTGCATCTGCTCTGAATTTACGTGCAAATCATATCGTAGATGAGGGGTAGTCTAAATGTGGTAGTTTATCTGACCATGAGCAGTACTAGCTGGTATAAATATTCTCCCATGCTACCACAATCATCCGTAGGACTAACTAGATCTTACCAGCATATTAGCCTGACCACGCTAAGGACCCCTAGAGTAATTGGAGCCCAAGAGAAATGCTGTTTGCTTCCCAAGCAAACAAGCATGGCTCCCTAAATACTCAAAGGCAACTAAAATACGAAAACTACAATGAAGTAGAAGGAGACTTGTGAAGGCTTGGAGAAATATTTAACTGGCATTAGTATTAGTCTTTGGTACAGAGGGCCATGCCATCTCAGAAACCCCTTCTCTACCCTATAAAGGCAGTTCCAGGCAGATCTGGGCTCAAAACATTAGCATACTAAAGGGCCTAGGTGAAGTGCAGGGAGGGATTGCCTAAGGGCATTTGACCCTCCTGCCTTTTACACATATTTCACAGTGGGGAGGAAGGTCTGAGTTACAGGGGTATAAACTGGCTGGTTTCACTCTCGCTCATGCTTTGCCTGGGCTCTCTCTTTGTGAGTGCTCACCCTTCTTGGAAGTCTTATCTTCTTCTCACTTTTTACAAGGCCTTTACGTGGTGGCGCCATCTTGGCACTACGTGGCTGGGGGTTCTAGCCTGGAATCCTAAGCACTGGGCTTTTCCTTTTGCTGATTTGTATGCCTGAACCTGCGATAAGTAAAGTCTTTTAAAAACTGCCTCAGTTCCGAGTTTTTATCCATTCCTCACTTGGCGGGGTAGAAGGAACTTGCTTCACCGGCACTGTCCCAGACCCCGGTGTGCTGACTGCAAGGGGCCTGCAGGAGAATCCTGGGCGGAGAGCCAGGAGTAAGACCTGAGCTCGCGTGTTTCCTGCCCTCACTGGGGCCCACTCCGGGGCAGGTCAGCCTCTGGCTGCAGAGACCACTGTGAAGTTGAACCAAACCCTGAATCTACGGGAAGCAAACCCTCTACAGCCATGTATAAGGACTGAGAGCGAAGGGGCAGGGAGGAGAAAGCGCCTAAAGCTGCCCTGCAGCGGGGCTGGTGACCGAGCCCGAGTCTTACCCCTGGAGCCCACGACCCGTCCTGGCGGCCAGAGGGGCAGAGGAAGAGCCCCTTGCAGCTGAACTCCGAGAGGGCATAATAACCATGCTGGAGAGCTCGAGGTGGCCAGAAGCCATTGCAGAACCTTCAGGTGACAGCTCTGTCAGAGCTGGCCTGCCGGTACAATAAGACCTGAGCTGGCAAAACAACTGTGTGTGTGGCTAGAGCCTGATACAGGAAGTAGGCCCTGAGCAGGGCTCTGGCCTCAAAAAGCAGCCAAAGCTGGGTTCGCGATCCCGGCATCCCCATATGGTCCCGGGCGCCGCCAGGGAGTATCCCCTGAGCATGCGGGTGAACTGACGGCCAACACAAACAAACCCCGAACAGGAGTAAGGATCCTGCAGTGGCGCCTTCCTGTCCAACTACGAAGAGACCGGCGGGGAGGAGCTCAGCGCCGGGTAGGCGGCGCTGGGACTCAATCAGGGTGGCGCGCGGCCAGTGGTCACAGGGCCAGGAACGTAGCAACCCCGCAGCTCCGTCCTGGGGCCTGGCTTCCTTCTCTGGAGCCACCTGCTCTTTCTTTTGGGGGGGTCACGGGCGATGCTCAGGGAGTCACTCTGGCTCTACACTCTGGAATTACTCCTGGCGGTGCTCAGGACCATATGGGATGCCGGGGATCGAGACCGGTCGGCCAGCGTGCCAGGCCAGCGCGCCACTCACTGGGCTGTTGGCTCCCAGGGCCACCTGCTCCTGATGACCTGTTCCTGTCCCCACCCCCACCAGAATGCCAGGGCTCTTTTTAAGCGTGAGCCTGACCTGGACCACCCTGTCCAGCAAGGTCTGCGCGGCCTGTGCCTCATTCCTGCATGAAGCCATGAGGCGCGGAATAGTGCAATGGGTAGGCTGGGAGTGTGCCCCACACAGCGCCCCAGGCATTCTTTGTGCCAGAGCCGCCCGGTGCTGTGTGACGGGGCCTCGGGCCATTCAGGCCTCAGGTGCTTTGGGCTCACCGTGAACCTTCTGGGTTTTTCTTGAATGAGCCAGAAAACGGCGGGAGTGTGGTTGGAAGTGTGTGACCTCCAAGCCGCAAACACTTGAATCAACAAATAATCATTAGCAAATCAACTAAATTAACCACAATCAACAGTAAAAAATCGCGCGTCCCAGCCATGAGGCAGCCCTTCAGCAGCTCCAGGGATCTCTGACCAGCTCAGCCCTCCAGGGGCCGCCCAGAACCTACAGCACCCTGCCCTGCCTGCCCTGCCCCTGCCCTGCCCTGCCTGCCCTGCCTGCCCTGCCCTGCCTGCCCTCCTGCCCTGCCTGCCTGCCTGCCCTGCCTGCCCTGCCCTGCCTGCCCTGCCCACTGCCCTGCCTGCCCTGCCCTGCCCTGCCTGCCCTGCCCTGCTGCACACCTGCCCTGCCCTGCCTGCCTGCCCTGCCCTGCCTGCCCTGCCCTGCCCTGCCCTGCCTGCCCTGCCCTGCCTGCCCTACCCTGCCCTGCCTGCCCTGCCTGCCCTGCCCCTGCCTGCCCTGCCCTGCCCTGCCTGCCTGCCTGCCCTGCCCCTGCCTGCCCTGCTTCCCTGCCGACCCTGCCCTGCCTGCCCTGCCCTGCCCTGCCTGCCCTGCCCTGCCCTGCCTGCCCTACCCTGCCCTGCCCTGCCAGCCCTGCCCTGCCCTGCACCTGCCTCTGCTGCCCTGCCCTGCCTGCCCCTGCCTGCCTGCCCTGCCAGCCCTGCCTGCGTTCTTCCCTGCCCTGCCCTGCTACCCTGCCCTGCCCTGCCCTGCCCTGCCCTGCCCTGCCTGCCCTGCCCTGCCCTGCCTGCCCTGCCCTGCCCTGCCCTGCCCCTGCCCTGCCTGCCCTGCCTGCCCTGCCCTGCCAGCCCTGCCTGCCCTGCCCTGCCCTACCCTGCCCTGCCCTGCCCTGCCCCTGCTTACCCACACCTGCCTGCCCTCAACTCATAGCCCTGCCCTGCCTGCCCTGCCCTGCCACCTTATGCCCCTGCCCTGCCCTATCCTGCCTGCCCTGCCTGCCCTGCCTACCCTGCCTGCCCTGCTTTCACCCTGCCCTGCCATATTTTTCTTCCCTGCCCTCACCTGCTTGCCCTGCCCTGCCCTGCTTATAGCCTGCCCAGCCCACCACTTGGCCTGCCCTGCCACAGCCTGCCAGCCCTGCCCTGCCCTGCCTGCCCTGCCTGCCCTGCCCTACACCCTGCCTGCCCTGCCCTGCACTAACCCCCCCCCCCCCCCCCCCCACGCAGCCCTGCCCTGCCCTGCCCTGCCAGCCCTGCTATTTACCCTGCTCTGCCCTGCCCTACCCTACCCTACCCTGCCTGCGCCCTGCTTACCGCCATTGGCCCTGCCCCTGCCCTGCCTGCCCTGCCCTGCCCTGCAGCCTGCCTACTGCCAGCCCTGCCTGCCCCTGCCAGCCCTGCCTTACCCTACCCTGCCTGCCCTGCCTGTGCCCTGCACCCTGCCCTGCCTGCCACGCCAGACCTGCCCTACCCTGCCAGCCCTACCCTACCCTGCCTGACAGCCCTACCCTGCCCTGCCTGCCTGTCTGCCTGCCAGCCCCTACCCTACCCTGCCAGCCCTACCCTACCCTACCCTCTCAGTTTGTTCGAACAAAGGCTGCCCTGGTTACCTCTCTAACTGCTCCGTGGAGGCTTGGGGGCTGTTCTCCCAGGTCGGGGTGGGGTGACCTGAAAGAGCAGGGCAGGCGTCTATCTCGGTGTGAGAGCCTGCAGGTGGCCACTAGTTTCAGCGCTGGCCTGTGGGGTTCTGAAATCCGTGTGTGAGAGGGCGATATTATGCGTGTGTGCATGTGAGTGTATTATGCGTGCATGTGCGTGTATGTGCGTGTGCGGTAATGCGTGTGTGTGCGTGTGCATGTGTATAATGTGTGTGCGCGTGTACACGCTAATGTATGTGCGTGCATGTGTGACCGTGTGTGCATGTGAGTGTGTGTATGCGTGCGGTGTGCTTGTGTGTGCGCTTAATGTGTATGTAATGCGTATTGTGTATGTGTGTGCATTGTGTACATGTGTGTGCGGTGTGCGTGTGTGTACATGTGTGTGTGTGTGCGGCGCATGTGCATAATGACATACATGTGTATGTGCATGTGTGTGCGTGTTGGTGCGTGTGTGTGTGTTTTTTTCGAACTCTGGTTCTCTTGGCTGTAGGTTACCCTGGGCTGTGGTTACTGGGATTCTCTGCTGAGGCCTTACCACACAGGAAGCTGCTCAGGAATCGAGGTGCAGACGCCCATGGACAGGACTGTGGTCTGGGACACTTCTGCGCCTGCCCGCTGCGAGCACAGGCCTCGGGGACAGACCGATGAAGGTGTGGATCGCGAACTCTGTGATGTCCAGAGCTAAACTTGAGACTGTCCAAGCTCTGCGCATTCCGGCCACACCCCAGGCTGTGACCAGGAGCTACCCCTGGGGGCTCAGCCAGAACATCCAGGACAAGACCAGCATCTCACCCTTGTGCGGCCTTGAGTCTAAGCTGGTTTACATGCGGACTGGGCTTTCGCGCTTTCCTTTTTAGATTACCCAAAGGGGGTTACTTCTGGAGTTACT
>JAJIBD010035416.1:0-20557 GCA_021461705.1 Cryptotis parvus
TAAATTTTGACTAAGCCCTAATTTTATCTTTCTGAATATCAGAAATACTATTGGTATAATTGCATACCAAAAAGACGCCAAACAGTGCATTACACTAACTGAATCCCTGCTTGTGAGCAAAGGAAGGGTGTGACCTGCTCTGCGCCTGAGCCTCGTGGGTCTCTAACCTGCTTTGGAACCTAGTGGCCGACAACCCAAGCTTCTCTAGAAAGTTGAACTTCGCCTCTCTGACTCAAGGTGGTTAAGCAGGCCTGAATCTAGTGACCTGTGCCGTGCTCCAGAGCCCGTCCTCCACCCCTGGGTCTCCCGCAGCCTCCCTCCCTGCAGCCAAGCACCACTGCAGCCGTGCCCGGCTCGAGGAGGGTCAGGGACGTCTGTGCATGTTGTATCGGAGCGTTTACAGTCGCTCTTCTCCAAAGGCAGAGCTCCTACTGCACTGGGCAGGCCTCCCTGCTGTGGACTTCTCGACCTTGCGAAGTGCTTTTTAGATTGCTCACACAAGTTTTTCAAGATTTTAAAAGATGTATAAGGTTAAGTTTGCAAATATAATGGAAATGCTGTATATCTTTTGAAGTGCTAAAAATCCATGTTGAAATTTTAAAGAACCCTGTTGTCATAACGACGTGGTGAGGGATGTTTTAATGTCTCTGCCTGTTTTCTGTCTCCGCACATGCTCTTGTGATGAGTCCAGAGCATTACCACTGCTTAGCCATTGAATGAGAACATTTGTTAGTGGAAATTCAAAATTTTATTTGTGAAATTCTGCAGAATTCATTTTTCTATTTCTGATATTTGCTGGAGTTCAATAAAAGTTTTCAAGCCATTGATGTCAAAGGTGAGACCATTTCCTCCTGTGCCCTTCTCCTTGCCGGACTGGCACTGTGAGACCGTTTCCTCCTGTGCCCTTCTCCTTGCCGGACTGGCAACTGCGGGCGCAGACGGGATGCTTTTGTTTCATGTGGCGTCCCCCTTCTATGGGGGCTCTGAGAGGGGCCATCGGGAGTGTGAGGGTCCTGGCCTCATGCTAGCAGAGTTCGGTGCCGGAATCGTGCCGCATCTGACTGCACCTGGCTCCCGCCACCGCCCAGCCGCATGCCCGCCCGAAGTCCCCTCCAGAGCAGAGCCCTCCGTGCTGGCCGCATTGCGGCAGTCAGCCAGACACGCACTATGACCGCACAGCAGGACTGGACATTCCTTCCTTGGGGCTGGAAGTGTGTGGGACCCCTCTCTGATGGTGTGGCTTGGCCAGTGTCGGGGTCCCTGACAGTATCGAGACATAAGTTCTCTTCTACCTCCGAGGCCACCGGGAACGGATGAAAACTCACAAGTCCAGCGCAGTTCCAAAAGGCTTTTAATAGTACAAAGACTCTGTACCACCACAATCCAATATAATGAAAGAACTTTAGTTTTGGTCAGGACTTAGACCATATACAAGAGCCCAAGTCCTCACCAGAGAGAGAGTCCTACCAAGGAGGGTCCTACCAGAAAGGAGTCCCACCCAAGAGAGGATCTCACCCAAGAGCCCTACCAAAGAGAGTACCTCAACGAAGAACCCTACACAGCTTCTAGACAGTAGAAGAGTGTAGTAGGGGTGGTTCCACGCCCTATTACAGGTATAAACAAAGGATTATGCCAAGGACTAATCCCTCCCGTCTTCCCAGATTCTTCTTTTTTTTTTTTTTTTTGCTTTTTGGGGTCACAACCTGGCCATGTTGAGAGGTTATTTCTGGCTGTCTCTACACTCAGGATTTACTCCCTGCGGTGCTAGGGGGACAATATGGGGTGCCGGGGAAATGGATCCGGGTCCAACTGTGCAAGGCAAACGCCCTCCCCACTGCTATTGCTCTGCCCCCCAGATTATCTCATATAAAACACTGGAGAGAGAAAGGGGCGGGTATAAGGTAATATATCTTAATTTCATGGGCTTCATGTAATCTAGATGGTACCCAAAGGTCCTTTTTTACTCATCAGCACCAGGGTGATTCTGAGTATCTTTTTCTCTATACTTAAAGGCTTTGTCACACTCGCCTGCTTGAGGGAAAACTAGTATGATCCTTCCTGTCTTTTTTTTTTTTTTTTTTTTTTGTCTTTTTTTGGGTCATACCCGGCAATACTCGGGTTTCTCCTGGCTCTGCACTCGGGAATTACTACTGGCAGTGCTCGGGTGACTATATGGGATGCCGGGGATCGAACCCGGGTCAGCACAGGCCGGCCGCATGCAAGGCAAACGCCCTATTGCTCTGAGCCCCCTTCCAGATAGTCTCAACGTAGCCCCCTTAAAGATAGTCTCAACGTAGCCCCCTTAAAGATAGTCTCAACGTGAGCCCCCTTAAAGATAGTCTCAACGTAGCCAGGATGGTAGTCTGCTGGTAAATTCTAACTGTCCCACGCTGGGTGCAGTGGGTATAAAGAGGAGCTGTGCCCAATCTAGATAACAGAAGTCTTATTAGATGTTTAATAAGTCAGAAGTTATTCAGAGTCAAGGTGACTTCTGTAACTGCCACCACCCTCCATCAGTGTTTACATAGAAGAGATCTCATTAGTATGAACCCTGGCTTCACTTGTATCACTTGTCTCCCCGTTGTTCATAGGCTTGCTCGAGTGGGCACCGGTAACATCTCCATACATCCTGTCTTGTGCTAGTGTAGCCCAAGGGTATCTGCTCCTTCCAGGAACACAAAGAGCCTCAAACCACTTCAGGTCATGGGAATGAGGCCTGAATTATTATAGGTTTTTTGGCATATCAAATACAACACAGGTAGCTTGCAGACTGCTGTGTGGGTGGTACACTCTTGGTAGTAGGCTCTCAGTTTGTGCATTTAGTAATGAACTGTGTGGCCACTTTGCGTCCGCGTGCAACAGGGAGAGATCTGACAAGCAGGGCTTGAGATGTGCTTTTCTCTTGGTGGAGCTCTGACGAGCTTTGGGGTTCAGATGTTGAAGAGTCCTTAACCCTGGCTTAAAAACATGTGAGTGGATAAAACAGCAGAGTTCCCAAGCTAGCTAGGCTGTCTTCCAGCAGGCCAGGACTGCGCGGGCAGCAGCTGCCCCACCAGCCCCTTGGCTGTCGTTGACTTAGAGGCACAATTGCTCCACGCCAGAGTGACAGCACAGCGGGGAGGGCATTTGCCTCGCATGGAGCCGCTACATGGCCCCCAGCACCACCAGGAGTAACTCCTGAGTGCAGAGACAGAAGTAACCCGTGAGTATCGCTGGGTGTGAGCACAGCAGCCCTCGGCAGGGAGTGGAGGGGCGGGGAGGTGCTGGGGACGCCTGAGGCCTCTGGCCCCGAGCAGCTCAGTGCTGGCCTCTTCCTGCCGCTCTCTGCTGGGTCCTGGCTGCTGCCTGCAGAGTTCGTGTCAGCCGGGCCCACCGTGTGGTTCTGCCGGACAGAGCTGACTCCAGGCCACGAGTGTGCAGCCTAGACCCAGGGGCGCACCCTCAGTGGCCTCCCTGCCGGGTTCTGACCTGCATCCCCAGGTGTGGTCTCTCCGCGGCGCCATCCTAAGACTATTCCTCAGGACCCTACGCTTGATTCCCAGTTCCTGCCCACCCCGCTGGCATCACTGACAGTCACACAGGCCTCATCAGGCCAGAACTGAGGGGAGCAGCCGGTGTGCCCAGGGGACGCACCCACCGAGACCGCTGATGGCCATGCGGACACTCCTGCCCGTCTCAGGCCCTGCTCACAGGCGGGGCCGGCTCCTTCCTCAGGCCAGAGTCTTTTCCTGGCAGCAGACCATCAGCCTCCACCAGGCCTCCTGACTGCCTCTGGCCAAGACCTCAGACAGGAGTCCGCACGTGAGGCCTCTCCCTCCTCGCCCGCCTGTGCCGGGCTCTAGCGCTGTGAGGCCCCCCCTCCTCCCTCGCCGTGCCGGGCTCTAGCGCTGTGAGGCCCCTCTCCCTCCCTCGCCCGCCTGTGCCGGGCTCTAGCGCTGTGAGGCCCCTCCCTCCCCTCGCCCATGCCGGGCTCTAGCGCTGTGAGGCCCCCTCCCTCCCCTCGCCCGTGCCCGGCTCTAGCGCTGTGAGGCCCCTCCCTCCCCTCGCCAGTGCCGGGCTCTAGCGCTGTGAGGCCCCTCCCTCCTCGCCCGTGCCGGGCTCTAGCGCTGTGAGGCCCCTCCCTCCTCCGCCCGCCCGTGCCGGGCTCTAGCGCTGTGAGGCCCCCTCCCTCCCCTCGCCGCGTCCCGGCTCTAGCGCTGTGAGGCCCCTCCCTCCCTCGCCCGTGCTGGGCTCTAGCGCTGTGAGGCCCCTCCCTCCCCTCGCCTGTGCCGGGCTCTAGCGCTGTGAGGCCCCTCCCTCCCTCGCCCGTGCCGGGCTCCTAGCGCTGTGAGGCCCCTCCTCCCCTCGCCCGTGCCGGGCTCCTAGCGCTGTGAGGCCTCTCCCTCCCTCGCCCGTGCCGGGCTCTAGCGCTGTGAGGCCTCTCCCTCCCCTCGCCCGTGCCCGGCTCTAGCGCTGTGAGGCCCCTCCCTCCCTCGCCCATGCTGGGCTCTAGCGCTGTGAGGCCTCTCCCTCCCTTGCCCATGCTGGGCCTCTAGCGCTGTGAGGCCTCTCTCCCTCCCCGCCCATGCCCGGCTCTAGCGCTGTGAGGCCCCTCCCTCCTCCTCGCCCGTGCCGGGCTCTAGCGCTGTGAGGCCCCTCCCTCCCCTCGCCCGTGCCGGGCTCCTAGCGCTATGAGGCCTCTCCCTCCCCTCGCCCGTGCCCGGCTCTAGCGCTGTGAGGCCTCTCCCTCCCTCGCCCGTGCCGGGCTCTAGCGCTAGTGAGGCCCCTCCCTCCCCTCGCCCGTGCCGGGCTCTAGCGCTGTGAGGCCTCTCCCTCCCCTCGCCCGTGCCCGGCTCTAGCGCTGTGATGCCTCTCCCTCCCCTTGCCCATGCTGGGCTCTAGCGCTGTGAGGCCCTCTCCCTCCTCGCCCATGCCCGGCTCTAGCGCTGTGAGGCCCCTCCCTCCCTCCGCCCACGCTGGGCTCTAGCACTGTGAGGCCCCTCCCTCCCTCGCCCGTGACCAGCTCTAGTGCTGTGAGGCCTCTCCCTCCCTCGCCCGTGCCCGGCCTCTAGCGCTGTGAGGCCCCTCCCTCCCCTCGCCCGTGCCGGGCTCTAGCGCTGTGCACACTTTCAGGCCGCCTGGCACCTCCCGCCTGTTCACACCTGTCCCCCTGGACAAGCAGGGTGGAAGCAGCTTCTCAGAACCAGCAAGCAGCAGGATTAGCCTCCAGGGACCAGCTCGGGGCAGCTGGGAGTGGACAGAAGAGGGCTGAGCAGCCTGGGCTCCCTGCACGCCCGGGACTCGGGACCAGCCTGCTGGCCACACTGCAGGCAGATCTGGCTCTTGCTTCCAGACCCCCAGAGTGAGGTGACGCACGGCCACAAGTGCAGCATAGAGAGACCAGTCCCCAGAAGCTGGTCCAGCACCAAAATGGGCTAGACATTGGGCTGCAGGCCCAGGCCCGCCACCCTCAACTGGCCTGAAGCCGCACCCAGCCCTGGTTGCTGTGTGTGCTCGGCTGAGCGGTGCAGCTGCACCCGAAGGAGACATTTCTCCGACCACAGCAACTGCTGAGCATGCGCGTGAAGGGAGGGGAGGAGAGGAACGTCCTGCCACCAGCTGGGGTGCCCGTGGCCGCATCACCAGGGCCTGCTGCAACTCAGGTGGGAGCCTGGCCGGGTCGAGTCTTCCCGGCAGCTCTGCCCGACTGTGGCCTGGGCTTCCCTCCACCAGCTTCGGCTCCGCCAACGGGCCGAATGGGCAGTGGGGGAGACAGCGTGGTAGTGAGGCCAGCTGCCAGCTCACGCACGTGCTCACAGCCTCGCACAGTGCTGTACCCACCGCAAGGCCCCGGGGCTCCCAGAGCACCCGTTGAAGACGGGACTGGAGTCGCAAGGGCCTGTTCAAAGGTCCGAGAACTGCCCACAGTGAAAGGCTGGTGTCGGAAACACTTGGAAGTCCCACGAAAGGCCTCTCACCACCAAAAGCACGATGACCAGGCCGGACAGCTTAAAGGACGGAGCCTGAGATTGTGTGGGAGCCCAGGTTCAGTCCCCGGGGTCGAAAGGTTCTCCAGGAGCCCCCGAGTGACACCTCATCCTGCTGAGTTAGGCTCAGTGAGCACAGCTGGAGACTGGGCACACAGCACCGTCTCGCATCCCGACTTCCCTAAGGCAACACCGGGGCAGGCCCCCTCGCAGAGCCCAGCCGGGACTGCAGAGGAGCTTTGTAGCCTCCCGTCGAGCTCATCTCAACCATGTGCGTCAGGTGGGCCCCGGTAGGGGACTGGCGTAGGTCAGGCGCTGGCGGAACCACCACCAGCTTAGTGCGCTCCGTGCTTGGGAACGGTCGGAGGGGCGAGGCGGCTGGCAGCTCCGGGAGTGTCTCCCTGTGGTGCACCATCAGCCGCTCTGGTGTCGCTGTTCTGGACCTTGCGTAACTCTCCTGCCTTGGCACTGGCCCTGGACAGTGAGTGACGCAGGCTCCGTGAGTCTCGGCTCACAGTGCTCTGCGGCGTCTGACTGTGTGGGCTGCCTGGTTCCCCGAGCAGCCGGCACAGAGCTTGAGGACTATGATCCGCAGCTAGTGGCGGCTGCTCTGCACAGCGCCCGCTCTGGAGCAGCTTCTGCCCTGCAACCCGGCAACAGGCAACACCTTTTCTTCCTCGTTTTTCTTTACTCCCTTTGGAAACCAGACATAGAAGAGCAGAACATCAAAAGGAACTACCCGGGGCTGTAGCCATCACAGTGGGGACAGCGCGCACACGGCCCACCCAGGGGCTGTAGCCATCACAGCGGGAGGGCGTGCACACGGCCCACCCAGGTTCCATCCCGGCATCCCACATCACCCCAGGAGTAATTCCTGAGAGCATTCAGGAGGAACCCCTAAGCTTCCGCTTGGTGTGACCCAAAAAGAAAAAAAAAAAGTCACTGCATATACCTAGGAACATAGAAATCCATCGAGCCTGTCTGAGGCTCCATCTCGGACTGGGTCCCTGGCAGAGACGGTGTTCAGCAATCAAAACAGCACAAGCTTGGGGCCGGAGCGATAGCCCAGCAGGTAGGGCGTTTGCCTTTGCACGGCCGGCCTGTGCCGGCCCGGGTTCGATCCCCGGCGTCTCATATGGTCCCCCCGAGCACCACCAGGAGTAATTCCTGAGTGCAGAGCCAGGAGAAACCTCTGAGCGTCGCGGGTGTGACCCAAAAGAAAAAAAAAATTAAAAAAAAAACCAGCACAAGCTGACCCTTGGGCACCAGCTTACCACGATATAAAGTTCTAACAACCCAGTGTTTACAAAAACCATCATAAGGCTTAGAAAGAAAAAGGCCATTCTGCTGCATCAAACTAAAATGTTTGTGTGGCACAAAAGAAATAGGCCTAAAACGCCATGATTGGGAGAAAATTCCCCATATCACAAACCAGACCAAGGGCTAATACCCAAGGTTACAAAACACTCGCAAAGCTCAAGGATTACTTAATCTCATTAAAAAAATTTTAGGAGAGATGAATGGGCACTCTAAGGAAGTTTAGGATGATTGTGCGGAAAGTTCTGGCCACCAGATTACAGAGAAATCGCCACCTCACCTGGGCGAGCATGGAGTGTCCGGACGTCAGGAGGGCTGAGTGAGAGGCGGCGGAAGGGAGCTCGCCCTGCTGGCAGCCAACCCTGCTGCAATTCCTCGAACCGCATTCGGTCCCCCAAGCATCGCCTGGAGTGTTTCCCTGATCCGTGAGAAGCACCTGAAAACTGTCAGGAAACAGTAAGTGCTGGGATGTGAGGAAAGGGGAACTTTCATTCACTGCTGAGGCTGTTGCTTGCTTCAGTTTCTTTGGAAAATGTTTCAGAGAATCAAGAATAAGGGACTGGAGTGATAGCACAGCATTTGTCTTACATGGCCGACCTGGGTTCGATCCCCAGCATCCCATATGGTCCTCGAGCACCCCCAGGAGTAATTCCTGAGTGCAGAGCCAGGAGAAACCCCTGAGCAATGCCAGGTGTGACCCCCCCCAAAAAAAAAAAAAGGGAAACTGCAAAACCTGCTGAGAAAGGTTAGAGCAACAGCACGGCGGCCCCTGCCGTGTAGCGGCCACAGGATTTGCTGCCCAGAAGCCCGTGTCACCTGAACCCCCCACCAGATCTGATGCCGAGCACAGGAGTAAGTCCTGAGCCTGAGTGGCCGCACCAATCAAAGGCGAGCATTGTGTGTTTGTGTGTGTGTTTGTGTCGACCTCAGGAGGCGTGTGGCGCCTCCAGCGGGGAACACACAGCTACCCTAGCCCGAACAGCCCGCGGCCAGCAGCCTCCTGGCCGAAGCCACAGCCCCGGGAAGGATGCACCGCGGCCACCAGTGATGGCCGGCCACCGCGCCCTCTGCCTTGCCGGCTCCCCTGGACCCCTGAGCGCGCTGGTGCAGCCAGAGCCCCCTCTCCGGCACCCCGGAACTGAGATGTGGGTGTGCGGCAGCATGAGGAGAGGGTGCCCAGGGCAGAGGGGCAGCGGGGGTGCGGCCGCTCCCGGGACCGCCTGGCCACCCCTGCAGCCTCACCGCAGCTCCACTGACCCCTCGTGGAGGGTCACCCAGTGCCTCAGTAGCGTCCCCAGGCGCCTCGCTGGGAGAATGTGGTGCGAGGGCACAGAACCCCCTCAGTGCGACCTCGGTGTCCACCCTTTGTCCAGCCCACCCCTGACGCCCTGTGACCGGTTACTGATGCAACGTCTACCCCTGCCTGCCCGAGGCCCTGCCTCCTGCCCGGGGGTGCGGACAGCGCCTGGTGTCCCTCGGCCAGTCCTGCCGTCGCAGCTGCTCGGGCGCACCCCAATAGCCCCTCACCGTGACCGACTGCCCCTGGTCAGCTCCTGCCGCTAGTACACCCCGGGGTCTGCTCCCACAGAGGCCCGCCCAGTGCCACGCCCTCCAGCAATGCAGCCAATAGGAGTCGCCTCCAGGAGCAGCAGCCAATAGAAGACGGGCCCTCCGCTCAGCCCCCGCCCTAGGCCCGCCCCCAGGGGCTGGACCTGAGCAGCCCAGGACTGGCCGCTTGGGGCAGCTGCTTGCCGCAGTGTGGCCACCCACTGCAGAGGCCGCGGTCACGGCTAGCGCGGGGCTGTGCATTTGCCAGCATCCAGGTTTGCAAGGAGGCAAGCACACGCCGGCCGGTCTAGGGGCGTGTTAGGGGGCGTGTCGGGAAAGGCGTTGCTGTTCACACGGGCACCAGGTCCAGGGGCAACCTCTGAGCACCGCGGGGAGTGGCCCCCGCCTGACAGCCCAGCCCTCGTGGGCCCCGGCGCCCCAACGTGCCCCGCTAAAGGGCTGCGGTGGGGCCCAGCAACCCCACCTTGGGGTCTGCAGCCGAAAGCTGCAAACAGGCCCCCGCTGCGTCTCGCCCGCGTCACTGCTGCGGGCTTCAGTGAGGCGGGAACTGACCCCAGGGAGGACGTGGGTCCCTCCAGGGAGGGCACCCGTCTGTGCCGTCCAGGGAGAGAGATGGCGTGGACGCGCGTGGATCTGGCCAGCACCTCCAACCGAGGGGGCTCCCTGCTGGAGGACGGAGAAAACAGGCACAGCATCTGCAGGGACTCGCCCCTGAGGGAAGCTGCTCCTTGGGTCCATGGCCTGAGCGTCCTGCAAAGGCAGTGACGGAAGCAAGCGCTGGCCGTGGGTGTGAGCCCCAGCACCCCAGTGGTCCTGAGGTGTTGCAGGACTCCTTTAGGGCCGCTGCATCTGCTCTGAATTTCCGCGTGCAAATCACTTCGTAGATAAGGGGGTAGTCTAAATGTGGTAGTTTATCTGACCATGTATGCTGTACTAGCTGGTATAAATATTCTCCCATGCTACCACAATCATCGTGGGACTAGCTAGATCTTACCAGCATATTAGCCTGGCCACGCAGGACCCCTGGGTAATTAGACCAGAGAGAAATGCTGTTTGCTTCCAAGCAAACAAGCATGGCTCCCTAATATACTCAAAGGCAACTAAAATACAAAACTACAATGAAGTAGAAGAGACTTGTGAAGGCTTGGAGAAATATTTAACTGGCATTAGTATTAGTCTTTGGTACAGAGACATGCCATCTCAGAAACCCCCTTCTCTACCCTATAAAGGCAGTTCCAGGCAGATCTGGGCTCAAAACATTAGCATACTAAAGGGCCTAGGTGAGGTGCAGGGAGGGATTGCCTAAGGGCATTTGACCCTCCCTGCTTTACATAACAGTGGGAGGAAGGTCTGAGTTACAGGGGTATAAACTGGCTGGTTTCCTCTCGCTCACGCTTCTTTGTGAGTGCTCTCACCCTTCTTGGAAGTCTTGTCTTCTTCTCCTTTTACAAGGCCTTTACACGTGGTGGCCGCCATCTTGGCCTACACGTGGCTGGGGTTCTAGCCTGGAATCCTAAGCATTGGGCTTTTCCTTTTGCTGATTTGTATGCCTGAACCTGTGATAAGTAAAGCCTTTTAAAACTGCATCGGATTCCTGAGTTTTTATCCATTCCTCGCCGGCTTCGAGGTAGAAGGGAACTTGCTTCCCGGCACTGTCGGAGACCCCCGGCGGTGTGCCCGACACTGAGGCCTGCAAGGGGAGATCCCTGGGCGGAGAGCCAGGAGTAAGACCCTGAGCTCGCGTGTTCCTGCCCACTCACTGGGGCCCACTCCGGGAGGCAGGTCAGCCTCTGGCTGCAGAGAACACTGATGAGGTTGAACCAAACCCTGAATCCGGGAAGCAAACCCTCTCCAGCCATGTATAAGGACTGAGGAGCCCCAAGAGGGCAGGGAGGAGAAAGCGCCTAAAGCTGCCCTGCAGCGGGGCTCGGGTGCCCGAGCCCCCCGAGGTGCCCACCCTGTGGAGCCCACGACACGTCCTGGCGAAGAAGCAGAGGGCAGAGGAAGAGCCCCTTGCAGCTGAACTCCCGGGGGCAGCTCTACGCATGCCCAAGGCTCGGGGTGGCCAGGAAAGCCATTGCAGGGGCCTTCAGGTGACAGCTCTGTCCAGAGCACCTGGCCTGCCCGGTACAATAAGACCTGAGCTGGCAAAACAACTGTGTGTGTGGCTAGAGCCACAATACAGGGTAGGCCCTGGGCAGGGCTCTGGCCTCAAAGGCAGCCAAGCTGGGTTCGATCCCCGGCATCCCATATGGTCCCCGGCGCCGCCAGGAGTATCCCCTGAGCATCACCGGGTGTGACCCAAACGGCCAACACAAACAAACCAGTCACCTGCCGTGGGATCCTGCAGTGGCGCCTTCCTGTCCAGCTGCAGGGCCAGCCGGGAGGGCTCAGCGCGCTGGAGCAGGGGCGGCGCCCTGGGACTCAATCAGGGGGGTACGGCCAGTGGTCACAGGGCCAGGGCAGCAGCAACCCCCGCAGCTCCGCTCCTGGGGCCCGGCTTCCTTCTCCTGGGCCACCTGCTCTTTCTTTTTGGGGGTCACACCGGGCGATGCTCAGGGGTCACTCCTGGCTCTGCACTCTGGAATTACTCCTGGCGGTGCTCCGGGACCATATGGGATGCCGGGGATCGAACCCGGTCAGCCGCGTGCCAGGCCAACGCCCTCCTGCTGGGCTGTCGCCCAGGGCCACCTGCTCTGATGACCTGTTCCTGTCCCCACCCCTGCCAGAGGCCCTTGGGGGGGCTCTTTTAAGCTTCGTGGCGCCCTGACCTGGACACCCTGTCCAGCAAGGTGCGGCCTGTGCCTCATTCCTGCCGCAAGCCATGAGGCGCCGGGGCTGCAGTGGGTAGGTGTGGGGTGTGCCCCACGCGCCCCAGTGCCTGTGCCAGAGCCCGCCCGGGTGCTGTGTGACAGGGCCTCCGGGCCATTCCCGGGCCTCCAGGTGCTGAGCTCACCCGTGAACCTTCTGGGTTTTTCTTGAATGAGCCAGAAAACAGCGGGAGTGTGGTTGGAAGTGTGTGACTATCCTTGGCTGCGCAAACCCAGAATCAACAAATAATCATTAGCAAATCAACAGAAATTATAACCACAATCAACAGTAAAAATACGCACGTCCCCAGCCATGAGACGCCCTTCAGCAGCTCCAGGGATCTCTGCACAGCTCAGCCCCTCAGGGAGCCGCGGGGCCTCCAGCACCCTGCCCTGCCTGCCCTGCCCTGCCCTGCCCTGCCTGCCCTGCCTGCCCTGCCCCTGCCTGCCCTCCTGCCCTGCCTGCCCTGCCTGCCCTGCCTGCCCTGCCCTGCCTGCCCTGCCCTGCCCTGCCTGCCCTGCCCTGCCCTGCCTGCCCTGCCCTGCCTGCCCTGCCCTGCCCTGCCTGCCCTGCCCTGCCCTGCCTGCCCTGCCCTGCCCTGCCCTGCCTGCCCTGCCCTGCCTGCCCTGCCCTGCCCTGCCCTGCCCTGCCCTGCCTGCCCTGCCCTGCCTGCCCTGCCCTGCCCCTGCCCTGCCTGCCCTGCCCTGCCCTGCCTGCCCTGCCCTGCCAGCCCTGCCCTGCCTGCCCTGCCCTGCCCTGCCTGCCCTGCCCTGCCCCTGCCCTGCCCTACCCTGCCCTGCCCTGCCCTGCCCCTGCCCTGCCCCTGCCCTACCCTGCCCTGCCCTGCCTGCCCTGCCTGCCCTGCCCTGCCAGCCCTGCCTGCCCTGCCCTGCCCTGCCCTGCCCTACCCTGCCCTGCCCTGCCCCTGCCCTGCCCTGCCCTGCCTGCCCTGCCCTGCCCTGCCCTGCCCTGCCCTGCCCTACCCTGCCCTGCCCTGCCTGCCCTGCCTGCCCTGCCCTGCCAGCCCTGCCCTGCCCTGCCCTGCCCTACCCTGCCCCTGCCCCTACCCTGCCCTGCCCTGCCCTGCCCTGCTCTGCCCTGCCCTGCCCTGCCCTGCCCTACCCTGCCCTGCCCTGCCCTGCCCTATCCTGCCCTGCCCTGCCCCTGCCCTGCCCTACCCTGCCCTGCCCTGCCCTACCCTGCCCTGCCCTGCCCTGCCCTGCCCTACCCTGCCCCCTGCCCTGCTCCTGCCCTGCCCTGCCCTGCCCAGCCCTGCCAGCCCTGCCCTGCCAGCCCTGCCAGCCCTGCCCTGCCCTGCCCTGCCCTGCCTGCCCTGCCCTACCCTGCCCTGCCCTGCCCTGCCCTGCCCTGCCCAGCCCTGCCCTGCCCTGCCCTGCCAGCCCTGCCAGCCCTGCCCTGCTCTGCCCTGCCCTGCCCTGCCTGCCCTGCCCTGCCTGCCCTGCCCTGCCATGCCAGCCCTGCCCTGCCCCTGCCTGCCCTGCCCTGCCCTGCCAGCCCTGCCCTGCCCTGCCAGCCCTGCCCTGCCCTGCCAGCCCTGCCCTGCCCTGCCTGCCCTGCCCTGCCTGCCCTGCCCTGCCCTGCCTGCCCTGCCAGACCTGCCCTGCCCTGCCAGCCCTGCCCTGCCCTGCCCTGACAGCCCTGCCCTGCCTGCCCTGCCCTGTCCTGCCTGCCCTGCCAGCCCTGCCCTGCCCTGCCAGCCCTGCCCTGCCCTGCCCTCTGAGTTTGTTCAGACAAGGCTGCCCTGGTTACCTCTCTAACTGCTCGTGGAGCTTGGGCTGTTCTCCCAGGTCGGGGTGGGGTGACCTAGAGAGCAGGGCAGGCGGCCATGCTGGTGTGGGAGCCTGCAGGTGGCCACTAGTTTCAGCGCTGGCCTGTGGGAGTTCTGAGAAATCCGTGTGTGAGAGGACGGTGTATGCGTGTGTGTGCATGTGAGTGTGTGTATGCGTGCATGTGTGCGTGTGTATGTGCGTGTGCATGTGTGTGCGTGTGTGTGCGTGTGCATGTGTGTATGTGTGTGTGCGTGTGTACATGTGTATGTGCGTGTGCATGTGTGTACGTGTGTGTGCATGTGAGTGTGTGTATGCGTGCGTGTGTGCTTGTGTGTGCATGTGTGTATGTGTGTGCGTGTGTGTATGTGTGTGTGCATTGTGTACATGTGTGTGCGTGTGTGCGTGTGTGTACATGTGTGTGCGTGTGTGCGGCGCATGTGCATGTGTGTACATGTATGTGCATGTGTGTACGTGTTGGTGCGTGTGTGTGTTTTTCTAAGAACTCTGGACCTCTTGGCTGTGGGTTACCCCTGGGCTGTGGACACTGGGATTCTCTGCTGAGGCCTTCCCACACAGGAAGCTGCTCAGGAATCGGGTGCAGACGCCCATGGACAGGACTGTGGTCTGGGGCCTTACGCGCCTGCCCGCTGCGAGCACAGGCCTCGGGGACAGTCGGTGAAGGTGTGGATGCGAACTCTGTGATGTCCAGAGCTAAACTTGAGACTGTCCAAGCTCTGCATTCCGGCCACACCCCAGGCTGTGCTCAGGAGCTACCCCCTGGGGCTCAGCCAGAACATCCAGGGACAAGACCAGCACCTCACCCTTTGTGCGGCCTTCGAGTCTAAGCTGGTTTACATGCAGTGGACTGGGCTTTCCTTGCTTTCTTTTTGGGTCGCACCCAAAAGGGGTTACTTCTAGGTTACTCGATGCTCAGGGGTTACTGCTGGGTTACTCGATGCTCAGGGGGTTACTGCTGGGTTACTCGATGCTCAGGGGTTACTGCTGGGTTACTCGATGCTCAGGGGTTACTGCTGGGTTACTCGATGCTCAGGGGTTACTGTTGGGTTACTCGATGCTCAGGGGTTACTCCTGGGTTACTCGATGCTCAGGGGTTACTGCTGGGTTACTCGATGCTCAGGGGTTACTGTTGGGTTACTCGATGCTCAGGGGCTACTCCTGGGTTACTCGATGCTCAGGGGTTACTGCTGGGTTACTCGATGCTCAGGGGTTACTGCTGGGTTACTCGATGCTCAGGGGTTACTGCTGGGTTACTCGATGCTCAGGGGTTACTGTTGGGTTACTCGATGCTCAGGGGCTACTCCCTGGGTTACTCGATGCTCAGGGGTTACTCCTGGGTTACTTGATGCTCAGGGGTTACTCCTGGTTCTGCACTCAGGAATTACTCCTGGCGGTGCTCAGGGAAGCATACCGGATGCCGGGATCGAACCCAGGTCGGCAGAGTTCACGGCAAACAGAGTTTGGGGTTACCGCCGGGACCGCGGCCTCTTTCCTGGACTGTGGCAAGGCCGCTGGGGACGCTGGAGCCCACACCCGGGTTTTTATCTTCCCACCCCCTTTCCTGCCAGGACCACCCTGCAGTCCCTCTGACTGTCCCCAGAGCCCACGTGGACCCCTCCTTCTCATCACTCTTCTCAGAGCACTCTGGCCCTGCAGTAGGAGCCCTGGGCTTGCTCCCGGCACCGCAGGATCTCCCCCAGCTAGCAAAGGGCAGTGTGGGGCTCAGCAAGCCTGGAGCGTGGACGGCTCAGCCTGGCCTCCCCAGGCCTCTCTGCCGCCATGGCCGGGGTATCTTCACACTTGTCCCCAAATTCACTGAGGACCCTGGGGACCAGAGATGCTGGTGCCATGTTTCACGGGCAGCCGGCAGCCGAGGGCCGTTCTAAGGCCACTCTGTTTTTCGGGCGTGATGAGCTCAGCGTCGCGGGTCTGGATTCCACATCCTAAGTATAGAAAAGCACCTTCTCGGAATAGACCTCAACCCTTATTTTGGGACTGTCCCGCTGCTGTCAACATCTGATGTCAGCATGCTTGGTGCCGGGTCCAGGGGACAACGGTATATCGGGAAGGTGAGTAACGCTGGGAGGACAATTCCTCCTGGACACAACTGACCACTCAGGTGGCCCCGTGTCACCCGGGGACCCCAAAAGGCCCAGCGCTTTTCCTTGTTTTGATTGGCGAATTTAGTTCTGATTATTTAAGAGAATACTTCATGATATATTTTCAAAGAGAAATGAGATCTGAATAGTGGAGTTCTTATTACAGCCTGTAGCTGTTAAGTCTTTAAAGGCACGCTGAGGGCTGGAGGGGGAGAGAACGGGCGGAGAGGGCCGTGAACGCCGAGACGCAAGAATCTCAAAGGGGTCAGGGCCTCGTTTTCTCGTCTGGGGCCTCAGGTTTGAGGGGAGGGTGGCTTCCTGGCTGAGTTGTGGGTGGGGGCAATTCTGACAGTGGCTATTAATACCGGGAGACTGGGGCGGTGAGGAAACAGCCCTGAGCTTTCCGACATGCAGAGCAGGCCAGAGCCTGCAGTCACAGCCTTTAAAGGGACCGAAGCTGGGCCCGAGCGATAGCCCAGCGGGTGGGGCGTTTGCCTTGCACGTGGCAGGCCTGTGCCGGCCCGGGTTCGATCCCCAGCATCCCATATGGTCCCCCGAGTACTGACAGGAGTAATTCCTGAAGTGCAGAGCCAGGAGTAACCCCTGATCATTGCCGGGTGTGACCCAAAAAGCAAAAAAAATAAACAAATAAAAATAAAGGGACCGCAGCTGTGCCGGGCCAAGGGCCTCTTGGTCTGCCTGGAAGCTCTGCCCCAAGGATGTCCCTGGCGGCTGCTGAGGCTGCTGGCGCTCCTGGCGGCTTGTTTAAGGCAAGGATGTAGCACACAGGCCAAGGGAAGGGTGCAGCGGGCAAACGAGGCGCCTCTCCCCTGCTCCCACTCACGCTCGGGGCCTGAAGGCTGCACTACTGGAGGGCCGGTCACGCATGTCCCAGGTGGCCCCTCTGTAACGTTCTTGGTTCGCCCCAGAGAAACAAATCTCGGCAGCACCCCAGGAGAGAAAACCCTGGGCTAAGATGCCTCTGGTTCCTCGGTGGCATCTCCCGAAGGGTCAAAGGCCCCCTTTGTCCTGCTTCTCTCGGCGAGGTGGGCTCGGTTTGCAGAGCCGCTTCCGACCCGCTGCACTACGGCTCTGGGTCCAGCCGGAGCAGTAAAGAACCAGGGTTTGGGGCTGGAGAGGGAGGGCGCTTGCCTTGCACGCGGCCGACCTAGGTTTGACCCCTGGGGTCCTGTATGCTTCCCTGATCCCACCTAGGGGTGATTCCTGGGCGCCAAAATAACCAAAGCGATTTCCCTTGCGGCCGGCAAAGCCTTCGCATCCCATTGGTCAGGGTCGGTCACGTGCCCCCGCTTAAGCCAGTCAGCAGCAAGCAGAGACCCACAGACCCAGCCAATCAGAGCAGAGTCCCTAGGGCCAGGCCGGGGCTGACCGGAAGGAGGAGTGACCGCCCCTTCGCTGCTTCCCTCGCCTGGCCCTGCACAAGGCCTCGTAAAAGCCACTTAGAGCTTGTCTCTGCCTAGACCTTAGAAGTCTCCGTGTCGCCAAGCCCTGGGTCCCCTTGCGCTTCTGGGTCCACTTGCCAAGACCTGGGTCCACTTGCGGGTGCAGGACAGCGACTGTCCAGCAGTTTCTAGGAGCTGGAAGAAGTCTCGCACCCAGGACGGGACACTGTGTGTGGCCACCCCAGCCTCCTGTAGGGACCGAGACCCCCAGGGGAGAACAAGCTCGGCTTCTCCAAACCCCGGCCCGCTGGTGCCCTTCAGAGGCGCTGGGTCCCGGCTGGCTCCCTGGGGTCACCGCCAGAGCGGGCAGAGGCAGAGGGGAGTCCGCGTCCCTGCCCGCAGGGTGGGCACTCAGGGCAAACCGTTGCCCCTCTGCAGAGAATTCACACCCCGCGGAACCCGGAGCTGCGGGCCGCTGTCACTGACCTCCATCTCTCCATCAACCTTAGAAGATGACCCTGGACGAGGCCTGCACCCTTTGACGGTCACCCGCTGCTGCAAAGACGCACCGCGAGTGGCTTTCGGCGTGGCTCTGCCTTTGGCCTAGATGCTCTGTCGCCTCTCGCCCGCCTGGCGCTGGCCAGCCCGTGGACGCTCTAGGGGGGTGAATGCTGGCAAGCTGTGGTGACGCCTTGGCGGCCCCGCATTATTGGGACCCGTCAGAGATACCTCGGTGGTTTGGTGCTGGCGAGCCATGAGGCGCTGTGGCTCGGGCAGGCCCCTCACCCCACTGTGCAAGGTGGTCAGTGTGTGCTGGACACGGGAGGGATTTTGGAGTTCGGGCCTGGCTAGAGATGACGCTGCCAAGGGCACTTGACTCGAGGGGACAGGAAGACCCTGACCTGTCCTTCTGGTTCCACCAGTACCAGAGCTGGCGTCTCTCTCTCTCTCTCTCTCTCTCTCTCTCTCTCTCTCTCTCTCTCTCTCTCTTCTTTCTTTCTTTCTTTCTTTTCCCCCCAAATTTTATTACACCATTTTAGACATACAATTGCAAGATGCTCATGTAGAGTTTTGGTTTTACAGTGTTCCAACACCCATCCCTCCCCCCCGAACCCATCTCCCATCACCAATGTCCCCACCTCCCTCCCCTCCCACACCTCAACTGCTTGGCAGGTTCTGTATGTCTTTTCTCTCCTCTCTATCTCTCCCTCCTGCCAAACTTTCCTGCACATCGTAGAATGCAGTGCATTAAAGGACATTACTGTTTCCACTACTTTGATGGACCTCGCGGCGCAACCTGGGCTAGAACTGGTTTTGTTCTGTTAATCTGGTCGTGAGGTAGTATCCCAGTATCCGGACAGAGAAGGTGGTGGCTAGTGTGGTGGGCGAGTCTCATTCGTCTGCTTCTGGGACCCCCGGAGGTGATGGGCCACTCCCAAAGCCCATCTGTCCTCCTGGGAGCCCCATGGTCAGCTTAGCCTGGGGAAAGTGGAGCTCCAGGTTCCCCCCGCCGCCTTTGAGACTGCATGCTATGGCTGATCATCCCAGGGCTCGCTCTTTCTTTCTTTCTTTCTTTCTTTCTTTCTTTCTTTTCTTTCTTTCTTTCTTTCTTTCTTTCTTTCTTTCTTTCTTTCTTTCTTTCTTTCTTTCTTTCTTTCTTTCTTTCTCTCTTTCTCTCTCTCTCTCTCTCTCTCTCTCTCTCTCTCTCTCTCTCTCTCTTTCTTGCACTCAGGAATTACTTCCTGGCGGTTCTCAGGGGACTATATGGGATGCCAGGGATCAACTGGGGTGGGGTGTGTGCTCTCCCCACTCCAGTCCCTGATTGTTGTTTCATTTTTTCTTTCTTCCTTTTTTTTTTTTTTTTTTTGGGTCACACCCAGTGATGCTCAGGGGGTTAATCCTGTCTCTGCACTCAGGAATTACTCCTGGCAGTGCTCGGGGACCATATGGAATGCCGGGGATTGAACCCTGGTAGGCCACGTGGAAGGCAAACACCCTCCCCGCTGTGCTGTTGCTCTGCCCCCCACTGTTGTTTCTCAAACCACACCTGGCCATGCTGGGGGCACTGTTGGCCTTGAGGAATCCTCCAGCAGGTGCTCAGGAGCCCCTTTGGTGCTGGGGGTACCCCTGGCCATCTCCCTGGCCCTCAGCGTCACCTTTTCATTTGCACATTAGTGTCTACACGTTGCTCCAGTGGTGACCACTTTGGCTTGAAAGTAAACCTTAGCTGGTTCTGATGAGAGTCACGCAAAGCCCAGCCAGTAAACCTTAGCTGGTTCTGATGAGAGTCACGCAAAGCCCAGCCAGAAATGAATCATTTTGCTAGTAGCTGAAGGCTCCTGCACGGAATTAAAGCTGCACCTTCGCGGCCTTCCTGGCGGTGAGGCAGGAGCGGGCCTGGGGAGGGCTCCGGGAAGGGCCGGGCCCAGAGTATCTTCTGGTGCGCTGTCGCTCCTGTCCAGCGTCTGTGACAGGCTCCGGCCGCCGGACCATCGCCTGTTTATCCAGAAAGTGAGCACTTACAAGGCTTCCCGTGGGTTGCAATTCCAAACCAAATCTCTTTGATTATGCATGGAAAGCTTACAAAATTTTCCACTGAGATGATTTTTTTGGAATCAACTGAAAACTTAGTAGCCGTTTCATAATCTTTGAATTGTAGATGTTCACCTCTCCTTCTTGGTCCCTTAAGTCCATCGCTGCGTCTTTTTAAATCCAAAATTTGCCATAGGCTGAGTCCTCAAAGAAAGATATATACCCTTGACATTTAAAAAAAAATTAATGGAAAATCACTAAATCCCTTCAAAGGCTCCATTGAACTGTGGTTACAGCTCTTTCCACATTGCATGAGAACTGAACCAAGCACAGTCGTAATGCTTGATATTGAAATCTTTATCTGAGAGACTCAAAATATGCTTTGCCAGGGGGCTTGCCAGACCTGCTCACGCACCTGCCCCGCTCTCGGAGACGGTGGCAATGGTGAAGACGCTGGTCACCAGTGTCAGGTGGGAGCAGGCACTGCCGGGAACTCTGCAAGGGCGGTTGCCGTTAGCTTTGAGACTCCATAGGGTTCCTAGATCTTTTGTTGTTATTTTTTTGGGGGCCACACCCAGCAGTGCTCAGGGCTTACTGGCTCTGCACTTGGGGGGTCGCTCCTGGTAGGCTCAGAGCACCATATGCTTTCTCTGTTTCACTTGGGAAGCGACAGAGGGCGTGGACGCCTTCCTGCCTCACAGCAGCCGAGAGCGAGGCTCAGGACAGCTGCATCCTTCCTGGCAGTGAGCTGGACACAGCACCTTGGCCCTGGGGCCTGGGGTGCTGCTGGGGCTGGGGTGCTCCTGGGGCCTGGGGGTGCTCCTGGGGCCTGGGGGTGCTCCTGGGGCCTGGGGTGCTCCTGGGGCTGGGGTGCTCCTGGGGCTGGGGTGCTCCTGGGGCTGGGGTGCTCCTGGGGCCTGGGGTGCTCCTGGGACCTGGGGTGCTCCTGGGGCCTGGGGTGCTCCTGGGACCTGGGGTGCTCCTGGGGCCTGGGGTGCTCCTGGGACCTGGGGTGCTCCTGGGGCCTGGGGTGCTCCTGGGACCTGGGGTGC
>JAJIBD010035417.1:0-26382 GCA_021461705.1 Cryptotis parvus
CTGGGCTATCGCTCTGGCCCAAATGTTCATACACTGGTGTTAGAACATTGTATGACTGAAACACAATCATGAACAACTTTGTGTGTCTAACTGTGATTCAAGTAAAATAAATAAATTTTTTTTAAAAAACTAGGAAAATACACCCAAAAAAAAACAAACCAAACAAAAGGGGAACAGAGGTCTTGTAACTTGGAACTCACGACCTCCCAGTAGCTCTTGCTGTGTGGATCCTTAGAGATGAACACGCCATAATGAAGAAGTAAGCACTGTAAGGATCCCTCTCCCCAAACTGTTGGAGGACATGTTTAGCTAATCTGGGAGTTTTGTTGTTTTGCTCACTCCCAGCTTAATCTTATTTAAGACAAGGTTCATTCTAATGAGATCTCTCTTCTACGTAAACACTGCTAGAGGGTGTGGCAGTTACAGAAGTCACCTTGATTGAATAACTTCTGACTTATACATCTATTAAGACTTCTATGTTTTCTAGATTGGGCACAGCTCCTCTTTATACCCACTGCACCCAACATGGGACAGTTAGAATTTACCAGGAGACTACCACCCTGGCTACGCTGAGACTAAAGGAAGACTATAGGAAGGATCATACTAGTTTGCTCTAAGCAGGCGAGTATGACCCTTTCAGTACATGAGAACAAGATACTCAGAATCACCCTGGTGCAGATAATAATAAGGGCCTTGTGGGTACCATCTAGATTACATGAAGCTCATGAAGTTAAGATGTATTACTTTATATCAGCCCCCTCTCTCTCCAGTGTTTTACATAAGAGATAATCTCGGGATTAGTCCTTGGTGTAACCTTTGTTTATACCTGCAATAGGGTGTGGCACTACACTCTGTTTAGGGTTCTTTGTTGGCATGACAACCTCCCGATTGGTTACTTTGGTGTATATAAGGGGCTGACTTGAGGCCCCTTCACCTTTTGCCTTTTGGTTCCTCAGCCTTCAGCTTTTGGCTCCTGCGACTTTTGGCTTTTGGCCTTTTGCTCTTTGGCTTTTGCTCCTTCTTCTGGGTAGGACTCAGCTCGGGTGAGATCCTCTCTCTTTGGTGGGAGACTTAGGCTCTTTTGTATGGTCTAAGTTCGGACCAGAGCTAGAGTTTGTTCATTATATTGGAGTGCTGTGGAAGAGCTTTTGTACTATTAAAAGCCATTTTTGGAACTGCACAGACTCGTGAGTTTTCATCTTTCTCCCGGCGTCCCCGGAGGTAGAAGACAACCTCTGTCCTGACACTGTTGGGGACCCCGGCGACATTCCCGACACCAAACCACACCGTTCTTGGGTTATAGAGATGCAGCTCATGTTCCAGCCCAAAGCATAGGGTCTTTGGTGAATTACTGTGGTTCAATTTAATTGAGCATTTCCTCTAGGGAAAATATAGACGGGTAGGAGGTTGGTGTCAGGACCATTAAATTCAGTAGTGACCGTGTGGGGAAGAGCAGGCTAAAGCCAGAGACTGAGGATGGTATCTGGAAGACCAGTGACAGATGGTGGTGTTCTCACTCTTGGGGGAGGGTGCGTGAACCCTGGTCTCATGGTGGTTTCTGACTCTTGGGGAAGGGTACTTGAATCCTGGTTTCATGGTGGTGTTCTCACTCTTGGGGAAGGGTGCTTGAACCCTGGTCTCATGGTGGTGTTCTCACTCTTGGGGAGGGTGCTTGAACCCCTGGTCTCATGGTGGTTTCTCACTCTTGGGGAGGGTGCTTGAACCCTGGACTCATGCATGCAAGTCATGTGTTTACTGCTGAACCGTGTCACATCCTTGGAAATCAGGGGTCTTTGCACGGATGCTTTAGGGTGTTCACAGTGTGGAATGGGAATAGGTGAGAACGAGGTAGGGGATGCTGGGATTGAGAGGGAGAGCAACCAATAAAGATTGAAGCTGTGGGAAAGGAGGTCAGAGAGAATCTGGAAGGATTTCAGAACCAGATGGTTCTCTGCCCCTGCCAGGTGTGGTTGCTCATGGCACCTGAAAATCTAGAGGAAAAAGAAGCATGACTGTAATGAACAGTCTGGGTCGTGGAGTTGAAAAGAACAGCTCACCCCTGCTCCCTCACCCCTCAGCTCACTCCCTCATCCCCGCTCCCGAGTACGCATTGTGCGAGCAAGGAGGACCACACGCACCACGGCTGTTCTGACATTCTGTCTGTGCTCAGGAGGACCCAAGAGGGCTCCTGGGCTACGAGAGTTGCTGTCCTTGATCCCACTATCCCCCTCCACTTCTTCTGTAAGGGACACAGCACTAGACACACCCAGGCTACAGACTATTTTTTTTTCTTTTTTTGGGTCACACCCAGCAATACTCAGGGGTTACTCCTGGCTCTGTACTCAGAATTATTTCTGGCAAAGCTCAGGGACCATTTGGGATGCTGGAGATTGAACCCGGGTCAGGCTGCATGTAAGGCAAATGCCCTCCCCACTGCTCTGTCACTCGGGCCCCAGGCTTCAGCCTTTTTTCTGGCAGGTTGCCACCTCATTCTTACTAAGAGGCTGATTAAGAGACCCAACCTTATTCCCTAGTATCAACACCGTTAAATATACAGAGAGGGTATTAATGATTGTACAGTGGGTTCAGTATTGACCAACATAGTATCTGCCTTCATGGGCCTCACATCTTATCAGGAGACTCAGACCAAGTAATTTGTTATAGAAATGGTAGTTGTTCACAGAAATGATACGAGTAAGATATACGTTGAAGAGGTCCCTGGGCGCTTAGTCCCTGCAGGGGAACCGGTCCAAGCCTAGGAGGGCCAGGACTTCCTTTAAGATGTCACATTCCATCTAAGGGCTGAAAATGAGTAGGGTGAGCGAGGCAGAGAATGTTCTAGAAAGCAAAAGCATTTTTTATGAACGCCCTGAGGAAGAAAAAGCAGAGAGAAGCCTTTTGCTATCATTTAGCAGGGAAGCTGGAGAGGTGGGTAGGAAGGAAACAGGTCGCACAGGTCGCAAGCCAGAGGATTGTATTCAAAGAACAATGGGAAACCAATTAAAGGCTTAAATGGAGGAGTGAAATAATTAGATTTGCATGCTGCAAGTGCAAATGGTAGAGTGTGGAAGGAAGCCTGCAAAGGGTCAAGAGAGCATATGGTGAGACCAGTGGGAGTGTGGTAACTGTGTTCTCGAGGAACGGTGGTAAGTCCAAGCAGGGGTGTGAGGGTGGTGAGGAAGAGAGTAAATCGATTTGAAAGCCGTTTAGGAGCTTAAATATCCAGGCATGAGCATTGGTTGAATAAGGTTGTTAAGGAGCTGTCCAAATGGTGTAGGAAACGTCCTTTGTTGAGGAAGGGTGATAGAAGGAGACAAGTGTGGAAGAAGTCAGGTTATGACTGACTGGGACAGGTTGTGTTTTTAGGAGATGCTGGAAAAAATCAGGTTCTATGTAACAATCTGAACTTTCCAAGAGAAAGTTCTGATGAAGGTCAGGCCACCACTGGCACATAACTGCCGTGAGCCGCAAGGGAAGGTGGTTCTTATTGCCCAGGAGTCTCCTCAGGGTGTGCTCAGCGGTAGAGCACTTATAAGAGGGACTATGAGGGTTTTTCCTTCAGTATCTCATTTTGGTTCCCTGACTCAAAGCACCAAGGGCACCAAGCCTTCTCCAGGATGCAATAATTTCTCTAACATTTCTCACTGTTCCCTACCCAAAGTCATTGCCCGAGAGAGGTGGATCCGTTTGGATCCTTTGTGAGAGAGGTGGATCCTTTGTAGAGAGAGTGTGGATCCTGTGGAGAGAGATGGATCCTTTGTGAGGGAGGTGGATCCTTTGTGAGGGAGGTGGATCCTGTGATGGAGGTGGATCCTTTCTGGAGGGAGGTGGATCCTCTGTGAGAGAGGTGGATCCTCTGTGAGGAAGGTGGATCCTTTTGTGAGAGAGGTGGATCCCTTGTGAGAGAGGTGGATTCTTTGTGAGAGAGGTGGATCCTTTGTGATGGAGGTGGATCCTTTGTGATGAAGTGGATCCTTTCTGAGGGAGGTGGATCCTCTGTGAGAGGTGGATCCTTGTGAGGGAGGTGGATCCTTTGTGAGGGAGGTGGATCCTTTGTGATGGAGGTGGATCCTTTGTGAGGGAGGTGGATCCTTTGTGAGGGAGGTGGATCCTTTGTGAGAGGGGATCCTTTGTGAGGGAGGTGGATCCTTTGTGAGAAAGGTGGATCCTTTGTGAGGGAGGTGGATCCTTTGAGGGAGGTGGATCCTTTGTGAGGGAGGTGGATCCTTTGTGAGGGAGGTGGATCCTTTGTGAGAGAGGTGGATTCTTTGTGAGGGAGATGGATCCTTTGTGAGGGAGGTGGATCCTTTGTGAGGGAGGTGGATCTCTGAGAGAGGTGGATCCTTTGTGAGGAGATGGATCCTTGTGACGGAGGTGGATCCTTTGGTGACTCCCATGCACCATATTCCTTCCTACCTCCATGGCTTTGCTTAGCTCTCTCTTCCCCTGATTGGTTCTTTCCTTTGAACCTATCTCTGTGCATTCTTCAAGTTCAAGGTCAACTTGTACTTGAACAAAAGCTCTGCCTGACCTCGCACAAGTCATATTTCAGCTTTCTGCACTCGTGTCAGACTCTCTGCTGCTCCTGTCCCCTCCTGTCCGTGACCTCACATGTATGAATGATTCATGCTCTCTTCCCTACTAGCTGGTATCACAAGGTAAAAGGCACAAATGATAAATCATCATTTTTTTACCCATTTGAGAAATTTACTATTACATATAGGACCCAGTAAATAATGATTGGGTCAGCATTCACTCCTACTCAGTTCTGACTGCTTAAGAGAACACAAGACAGCTCATCCATCCACTTAGATCCCCCAACCAGCTCCTTATACACAATGTCCTCTCACACAGTCTCAAAGTACCATTTTCTTCCCTTTTCTCAGAAAGCATCCTTTACTCTACCTTTAGACCTATATTGCAGGGATATTGAGACAGATTTTGAGACCATATAAGAGCTTTCATTCCAAATAGTAGTCTTGTTGGAATGCACTGAAAAACTTTCCAGGTTTTCAGTTCCAGGATCAGTTCTTTACGTGGACATTTCATCAATGGGTTAAAGTCAAGAAAAGTAGAGTGCTGGGGCCAGAGAGAGCACAGTGAGTAAGGGCACTTACCTTACACAAGTGACCTGTTGGATCCCTGGGACCCAGTATGGTCCCTTGAGCACTGCCTGGAGGATCCCAGAGCTCAGGAATAAGCCCTGAGCACCCCTGGGCATGGCCTCAAAACAATAACTACAAAGCATAGTAATACAAAGATAGAAAAGTAAACCAGGACAAGTTAGTCACATTAGACTTTGATTACTCACTGAGAAACTAAGCAGTGGCTTTGAGCCCTCACAATTTTATTACTATTGTGTCCGCGCAGTAATTCCTCATTCAGCTTCTCTTAACCATACAGAAGATGAGGGAGGTCTGATGGGAGTCAGTGAGGGCCCTCCTACTTTGTGGGTGCCACAGTAAGGTCATATGCACCTGCAGAAGAACCAGATTTAAGTACAGGGCAGCTGGCAGCTTAATCACTGTCAGTGTGTTATGGTTTAGTCAGTCACGGTGTTTAGGCACCACCATCACCACCCTCCAGCACTATCCCTGTAAGTTGCCCTCTAGTCCGATCTCTTCCTTCAGAAGGAGCAGCTTTGTTTTGTTTTATTTCTAGGCTTCCAGAACTGTTTATTAAGCGTCTACTATCGGTAAGGTCCTGGACTGACACAAAAGTAAACAAAAACCAGGTTGTTGGGCTCTCATGGGTTCTTTAGGAAAACCAGAGAAAGCTCCAGAATTTAAAGTGTATCTTTCCAGAGAAAAACACCTTTGGACACTGATTGATGAGTCTGAGGGCTCTCTTAGGACTGACAACCCAATCCGCTAGCCAAGTAAATCTGGAAGGGCAGGAGAGCAGGAGCAAGGATGCAGGAGAGCGGGTTGCTGCCTCCCCTCAACAGCTGCAGAACTACCCCAGCCCATCAGCCCCTGGAGACCAGCCTTCACCTAGCCAGGCTGTCACTAGCCAAACACAGAGGGCCCAGAGCAGGCCCTGCTCCCTTAATGAGGGTCTTGCCTGTGGGCTCAGCAGTTTGTTGAGCCCCACCCCAGAGAGAAGCCTATTTCAAGTCCAGGTATGTGGGTCGCTGCAGCTAAACTCACCAGGCTTTCGCAGAGCTGGAGCTTAGGTCCCTTATCCTACCTCTGTCCCCTCCAGAAGGCCTGCAGGGCCTGCCTAGGAACTGCTTCCTGCGCTGTCAGTCATGATCCAGAGATGCAGATACACAGCAGAGTGGCTACTGACTTCCCTAGGCTAGGCTGACCATGAAGCCATCCAGGAAGGGGGGCGGGGGTTGATCCCGGCCTGCCACTCCAGTAGAACCTGGTATACTGAAGTACCAGGTCTCGGAATACATTTTATAGAATTGGGGCACACAATCACAAAGGTGTGATCACAATATCGGGCCTATGAGAAACATATGATGATAACTTAGACAGTAGGCTCAAATGGCCCAGTGATCCATTATGAGATTTAACGATCTCTATTGACTTTTATCTAAGTCTGTATTTAGAGAATTAGCCCCAAATAAGCAATATAGAATAGATTATTCAGTGTATGTTAGAACAGGATCAAACAGAGGTTTAGAAATATTTGAGTAAATGTTATCTGTAGGTGAGTGGTCGTGGGTTTGGTGGGTTTACTAGTAGAAACTAAACATGTTCTAGAAACTCAGAAAGTGAAATGTCAAGAACAGAAATTGGGCCAGATTTACACATAACAACCCAGAAAAAAAAAAAAGCCATGACTTCATCAATACCATTCTCATATATGGGTCAGTAATGGTCAATAAAATCAGTGCATGCCAAGAGAGCAAGCATGGAGATGGGATGGGTGTGGTGGGAAACGAGGGTCTTTGATGGTGGTAGGTGCAATAACTAGTGGTGGGATTACGCGTTGAATTACAAATCTTTCTAACAATTTTATTGAGAAAAACTTTGTACTTTATAAACCACAGTGTTTAAATAAAGTTTTAACACAAACAAGAGTCTTTCTCCTTTTCTGATCCATGTTGTAGCTCCTTAGGGTAGGCATTCGTTTTTTCATCTGCCATATTTTGCTTTCATCCCATAGAAAGTCCTCTGTTCTGAGAATTGCCATGAGCAATATTAGCAGGTCTTTTGGCCAGAGGCTTTGAGCTACAAAGAGGACTTTTTGGGGGAGGAGGGGGACATGGAATCTTGATGGTTTCCTTGGGCTAAATTATTTACATGTTTCTTCTTAAAGACATCAAAATGGAGCTTCAGGAAGATGTACTAACTGAGGAAGTTAATGGTCAATCAGAATTGTCTCTGAAATTCTCGCAGTCAACCAGAAGGATCAAACAAGACTGTCCAGCAACCTGTTTCCAGAAAGTCCAAGCCCTCCTAGTTCTTCACAGTGTATCCAGTCATTTTATTGCCCACCCCTAATTAAGATTCTTTCCTTCATAGTCAATGTTACTGTTCTTTAAATAGTGAGTCTTCCTGATCGAAAAAAAAAATTGGATGCTGATTTTGAGACCTAGATAAATAAAACTTAGAGGTTTTTATGTAATTCTTTCCTGCCTTCTCTTTCCAATACATAATATGTTAAAAACACCACCTTATAGCCCTAGCTTTCATTGCTTGCTTTTTCACGCCTCCATTGTTATGAGTAATATTCTATGCCGTTAAAAGAAACAACTCCAAAATCTCTAAGGTATACCATTGAACAATATTCCATCATGAAGGCATAGCAATATTTATTGAACAAATTTCCCTATTGTTCATCATTGTCTAAATAAAAAGTTGCGTTTCCATCCTTGTGCCTGAGTTTTATTGTTAGGCTGCTCCTAATTGTTTCCTTTGGAGAGATGTCTTGAAGAGAACTGTCTGGGCTAAAAGCACAGCGAAATGGCAAAGTCACAGAAAACTCTCTGTTTGATGCTCGCTTCTTGGCCCACTTGAATCCAGACGCTGTCCATCAGCCTCTCACTTTGAATGGTTTCACCTTGGAACCCACGTGATTCACCTCGAAACCTCCACCTTAGACCTTGCTCTCTACTTTCATTTCCTTTCTTTTGCCTCTACAGCATCGCCTTCTTGTCTCACCTCCTCCTTCCTTAGTTCAAATCCCATATCACTGACCCCTGAATATTTATCTTCACTACCCCCGCCTAGGGCTCAGGATGATTTTTTGCTGCAGGAAACAGAAAAACCTACTAATAATTACTGAAATGAAGAAGGATTCACTTATCTTGGATAGCTGCTGAAATTGGTCCAGTAGCTCATTGATGATGGGCTCATTATCTTGAGATTTTCTCAGCTTCCTTCCTCTCCCTGCTTGTTCTCACAGGATCACAATGGGGCTGCTGTAGCACCAGGCACCACATCTACATCTTGGACGGATGAACAGTCAACTCTGTGTTCTGTGCAATCTTTGAATTCAAGGAAGGCAGTGTCTCTTAGCCAGCTTCTGCTCTGGCCTTGTTAGCAGCACAATGCTATATTGGCCTTGAATCAATCACGAGTCATCCTCTGAAGGCCTGGGAAAGGAATAAATTTGAGATCATGGAACAACCCATGATCTGAACAAATCAGTGTTACTTCTAGGAAGGGAGAGGGTGATAGAGGAGCTGTGGTGTGTCGTCAGATTCTTTCACTCCTCTGCCCACTTGACTTGCTTCCTGGGGGCCCCACCCACAAACACAGCCCCTTCCCCAACCCCCATGAAGACTCCAAATTGTTCTGCTGGAGTCCATCTCGGCCTGACTCCTCCTCATATTGCTCAGGCACTGCAAGCTCATTGCCATCCAGGAACTCCTCCATCTGAACCCCTAATGGTGATGCCCTAACTTGTTCCTTAACATTTTCATAATAGTTTAAGAGATTATGAGTTTTAAAGTGATTGTTTGATCTGAACTTAACCCACCATCCCCATTCCCTTGGGCGGGCAAGCACCCACTGGGGTCTGGCCGCCAATGTAGTTTCTAGCCCGGGTCCCAAGGTGGGATACTAAGATGCACCTCTCTTTCAATGCCAATTCTTTGAGGCATTCAGGCAAGGAGGGAAGGAGATAAAAGTCGTGCCCCAGGACCCAGCAGCCCCAGTGCTTGTGGTCTTCACGGCCAGGTAGCTGCACCTCAGGACTCTTTGTCTGGTGAAGATAAAAATAATGTATCTGCTGGGTCATGCGAAGTCATGAAATCTGGTTCAGGTCTTTGTTCACTTCGATATACCAGGCCGCTCGCTTGAAAGAAAAAGACAGATACTCCGTATCCCAGGTTGGTTGAGCTCAGGTGAAAGACAACCGGCACAACAAGAAAAAGAACAGAGACAGTGCCAGGCAGGCAGTAGCTGGAGATATCTAGGATCGTAGTACCATCCCACTGCATAGATGTCACCGACGGGGCAACCTCAGCCAGCAAGCTTCCAGCTGGGAAGACTGTAGTAAAGTATTGAGCTTTTGTAGCTGAATTCTCCTTGCCTGCCCCTCCTTTCTTTACTAACGCCAAGAAAGCACCATTAACGTTTCAGACCCTTGCCACCGAAAACCTGATGTGTCTCTGGCACCAGCTTTACCCATCACAGACTGTGTCTCAGTTGGAACAGGATTTTTCCCCACTGTTGGCCAGTACTCGAGCCAGGAGAGAGAGCTGGGCTGCAAAGACTGATGGTGCATCGTGTCACAGGCTGTCAAAAAAAAGCAGACAGGGCTTTTCTCCTCTGGCCAGAATTGCTCAGCAGTGCTCATTGTAGTAGGTGGGTAACATCAAATAGTGGAGAAGAATAATCCACCAAGACAGCATTGAACTCAAAGCTTGAAGAATGTTTTATAGCTTCATCTGTTTTTTAATATTGCAGAATGCCCCTAACCATCATGCAATCATTAGGGAGAATCAGGAATAACTATAATAAACATAAATATATTTGTTTCCAGAAGACAAATCAAACTCCCAAACAGGTTTAATAATTCATATCTAATTATGTGTGTTCTCCCAATACCTACCAAGCGCAGCTCCTCAAGGGACATTTCTGGTGTTCTAAGCACTTTGACTGTCAACCTCAAAATTCAAGAGGAAGTATAGGCAAAGCCCTGCATATTTAGGATTGAAGCTTTGCAGTTTGGATAACACATTCAGGTCTTCCATTGTTCATCGATTGCTGAGCGGGCATCAGTAACATCTCCATATGCTGGGAACAGGTCCACATTGCTACTTGCTTTTATAGAATTCTTATGGGTGGCTGGCTGTGGTTTCTGCCATGGCTGGGGTTCTCTACTCTCCCAAATTCAGGTAGAAAATTAGAAAATGTCCCTTCCTCCACACCCACCGTCTAGGGAGCGGTAAAGTTAGCTTTCTGAGAAGCGGTGAGAAACACAAAGAAGAGCTGGTTGTAATTGAGGATGGTACAGGGGTTAAGGTGCTTGTCTTGATTGTGGCTGATCTAGTTTATCCGTGGCACACATTTAGACCCTTTGAGGCCAACCGTTTGTAGTAGCGCCTGTGCACTGTTGGTTGTTCTAGCCTAAAAAAGAAGAATTGAATAAATTCCAACAAACTTGAGCCCACTCATGAACCTGGCCCTTTCCTGAGGGACACCGATTGATCTTAAGAAGTCCATGTGGTGCCAGTTAGTATGAGAACACCCAGGACCAGAGAGACTCCAAGCAACATTTACCTCCATAGTCTGATGGAACTCTCATAGTCTGGCAGTGGGATATTAAAATCTAAGGTGCTGGGCAAGATCAGGACTCGTGAGCTCTGGTGAGACATTATGGTTCACAGGCCAGTCCCCCATGATGTCCTCACATGAGAAAGGGTGATAGTTAGACTTCTGCTGGGATCTCTCTCAAACAGGCATGAATTTACTTCTGAGGCTCCACTATCACGCTCCAGGCACCTCCTCCTAGTCCCATCTCTAAAGTAGGAAAAGTCTGGGAAGAAGAAGATAGCCAATGCATCTGTGGCATAAAAAGACATAACAACCTTTGGGCTTAGAGCCCTGAGCATTGGACATGGATGTTAATTCACACACTCGTGGAGAATTCAAGAAGCATACTGTCACTGACACAAGCTGAGCAAAGAAAGTAATCCACAAAACAGCATTATGCAGAGTTTTGAAAGTCACTGATCTTATATTTCAGTTTGCCGATGTGTCCAGTCTGGGTATCTGTCTGTCTATCTATCTATCATCCATCTATCACTCCATCCATCCATCCGTCCGGGTCCATCCGTCCCTGTCCATCCATCCATCCATCCATCCACCCACCCATCCATCCATCCATCTCTCTGCTGTCTGCTGTCCTGTATCTACACAGGCCCATCATATTCTTTTCCCCAGAGCAATAGCCTTCCTAAAAGAGTTTTGGGTTGTTAGATTATTAAGTTTGCTTGGACAAATGTATGTTCTGGCCTTTCAGAGATTACCCTCCCAAATCACTGGGTTTCATTATGCTTGAGATTTGGGGGTCTATGTGTGTTATTTATTAAAAGAATTTAAAGCACATTTGTGCTTCTTAATCTACTCAGCTGCCAGCTCTTTCCTTCCATGAAAATTACTCACATAAGCTGGGCTACCTGCAATATATGCTTACTACACAGAGTGGCTTCCTCCGAATAGCCCAGAAATAGAGGCTGGCTTTGGTGTGCAGCCAGTACAGAAACCAGTCTCTTTCAGCTGAAAATATTACAATGACACCCTCCAGTCAGAGGTGTTTTTCCAATGAAGCAAAATATTCAGCCTCCTGGGAAAAATGATATTTCCCAAATGTCCCTTGAGTTGGGGGAGCTGAGGTAACAAGGTTATAAAATGTCTGGGATTTATTTTATTTTCTAGAGCTATTTTGTATGTTTTGAAACCACACATGGTAATACCACAGGGGCTTACTTCCTGACTCTTCACTCAAGAATCCTTCCTGGAAGTGCTCAGGGGACCATATGAAATGGCAGGATTCTTGGAACCAAGGTCAACCATCAAAACAAGCACTTCACGGATGTACTATATGGCCCCAAACACCCTACTACAATTACTTGTAGATGGTGAAAGGCTTTACCCTTTATATGTCAACTATATAACCATGCTTTAGGAAAAGTTAGACCATGATAATAGTGACTTAGGAGTGATTAGACAAGGAGTGTCAAGATGAAAAAGTTACCTGTTGCGGCCCGTAGATAAAGGAGTGAGCAGAGCTCTTGCTTGAATGTGGCTGAACTTCGGTTCAATACACAGGATCTTATATGGTCCTCGATATCACTTCACTTCACTTGTCACTTGTCTTCCTGTTGTCTATTGATTTGCTAGAGTGGACACCAGTAACATCTCCATATGTCCTGTCACATGCCAGTGTAGCCCAAGGGCATCTGCTCTCTACAGGAACACTTAAGAGCCCCAGACCGGTAACTCAGGCTTCCAGGTGGGAAAAAGGTCTAATTATTATTATTGGGTTTGGCACATCAAATACGACACGGGCGCTTCCAGGCTCTGCCATTGGGTGGGATAAAAAATTAGCAGCCTCTCATCTCGTGCATTTATTGATGAACAGGGAGTATCAGCTGAGCAGGTTTAGCTCTGACTTGCAGCTGTGGAGTCCGGATGTGGAAAATGGTGGCCCCTATGGGGGTTCCTTCAGGTTTCTTGTGAGGCTCTGCTGGAATGGCAGGCCAGGGCCAGAACCAAGTCCTTTCCTTCCTGGGTACCTATGACTGTTGGGCACAGGGAGAGCCAGTAGCAGCTCTGCCCTGTGGATCTCCTCTCCTCTCCTCCCCCTCCCCCTCCTTTTCCTTTCCCAAGACATTTATTCAGTCTTTTGTCTAGTGTATTACAAACCATCAGGGTATAAGTGTGAGCACTGGATAAGAGCAGGTAGTAAGTAATTGAATCTTGACCAATTGGAGCAAATACTAGATCAATTGTCTCTAGGTTCCTGGATGTCAAGCACCATACAAACTTGGCATAATATTTGGTCAGAACCCAAACCGACATGTGTATATAATGAAGGTTTTTTAAACTGAAAGATGCAAGCCTTAAGTGGACACTTGGGGTGATAAAACCCATCAGCTACCTTATGGAGATTACTAGCAAATGGGCTCTATTGTCCTATGGGTGTGAACTTCTCAAATCACTTGTTTCACCCTAACATCATAAGCCAGTACTGCGAATGCCTAGGAGAGCTCAAGCCAAGCACCACGACTGGGATCGCGCTCTGTGGCCTGGGCTGACAGCAGATTGTCTGAGAACAGGCTATTTTAGCAGGTATGTGAGAGGCACAAATTGGAGAAAAGAAGCAAAGGCTGGAGAATCTATATTCTAAGTCAAAGTTCCTGCAACAGAGTAGAAGGGGGCGAGTGTTAGGTCACGAAGCCTGAGCTGTGAGCATGACCAAAACTGAGAACCATGGAAGGGACCCGGGACGGCTTAGTAGCTGAGAGTGTCTGCCTGGCACATAAGGCCATGAGTTTCATCCCATTTTCACTGGGCCTGCCAAGTGTATGGGTGGTTTTGTGGTCTGAAGGGAGGTTATAGATTCCTCAGAGAAACGCTATGGAGCTCCTAATCCACCGACATGTCAGATACCCGCACTCCCGCTAAACGGTATTCAAGTCTCAGGAGCACCTTGTCCAAAGATGTGGAGCTGACCAGACTGCAAACACCCGCAACTGAGTGGTGGGCCTCCATGGAACCAAGGTGAGCACCAGAGCTACAAAGCGTGACCCTAAGCAAAATGAGCAGCCACAGAGGGAAGGGGAATTAGAACATTAATAGATATTTATATGGAAGAAAAAAATAATTTTATGGAATGACTTGCAATAAATGCAGTTCTCTTATATATAATATACATATGTATGTATGAAATTAAATGCAAACTAATTGATACCCTTATCACTTACATGGACAGTATGTTTCTACTTTCCCATTCAGGTTTTATTATTTCCCCAAACACAGTTCGAGGCCCGCCTCAGCAGTCTGATTGGCTTCCTGCTTTCTGTTTTGCTTTAAGCCCCGGCCACACCTGGTGGTTGCTCAGAGCCTACTGCTGGCAGGGCTCGGGACCGTATGATGACAGGGATCAAACTTGGGTCAGCCCCGCAGGCCAATGCCTCACCTCACTCTCCCCCTCCTCCCTGGCCTCCCAAATGTTTCTACCATTTCTTCCTCCCGCTGTTGCTCTGCTTGGCCATTTTCTGTTCAACAGCCAGCTTCACTTGGGTCACACCTGGAAATCCTCTTTACTACCACCCTCCATGAGGCTGGGTCTGCAGCCAGACCTTCTAGCACTAGACAATGTGTGTAAGTACTGAGGTGTCTCTCTCTCCTCTCCTCCCTCTCTCTCCTCTCTCTCTCCTCCTCTCCCTCCTCTCCTCTCCTCCTCCTCCCTCCCCCTCCCCTCTCTCCCCTCTCCTCCCTCCCCTCCGATCTCCCTCCTCCTCCTCCTTCCTCTCCCTTCCTTCCTCCTTCCTTCTCTTTCCTTTCCTCCTTCCCTCCTCTCCTCCTTCCTTCCTTTCTCTTCTCCTTCCTCTCTCCCTTCCTTCTTCCCTTCCTCTTCCCTTCCTTCCTCCTCCTTCCTTCCCTTTTCCTTTTCCCTTTTCTCCTCCCTCCCTTCCCTTCCTCCCCTCCCCTCCTCCCCTCCTCCTCCTCTCTCCCTCCCCTTCCCTCCTCCCTCCCTTCCTCCTTCTCCCTCCCCCTTCCTCCTTCCTCTTCCCCTCCTCCTCCCTCCTCCCTTCCTTCTCCTCCTCCTCCCCTTCCTCCTCCCCCCCTCCCTCCTCCCCTCCTCCCTCTCCTCCCTCCCTCCTCCTCCCTCCCCTCCCTATCCTCCCTCCTCCCTCCTCCTCCCCCTCCCCTCTCCTCCCTCCCTCCCCCCTCTCCCCCACTCCTCCTCTCCTCCCCCTTCTCCCTCCTCCTTCCCCTCCCTCCCTTCTCCCTCTCTCCCTCCTTTCCTTCTTCCTCCTCCCCTTCACCCTTCCCTTCTCCTCCTCCTCCCCTCTTTTCCTTCCTCCCTCCCCCTCCCTTCACCTCCCTTCCCTCTCTCCCTCCCCCCTCCCTCCCCACCCCCCTCCTCTTTTCTTCTCTTCCTCTTTGCTTCCTGTTTTGGATTTGGGGCCACCTCAGCAGTGTTTAGGGGTTACTCCTGCCTCTGTGCTCAAGGACCACTCTTGGCAGTGCTCAATGGGACACATAATGTGGTGTCTAGGATTGAACCTGTATTAGTTGCCTAAAGGCAAACTGTCCCAACCACCGTACTACTCACTTGGGCTCAGAGAATGTGCTTTAATATTTCCTTCTTACTTGACTATGAGGTGAGTGAAAGCAGGAACAATGATTAAAACAACAGAACACAAGGTAATGTCTTACTAGAGAACTGCACTTTGTTTTTCTGATACCGGCGTAATGACGCTTCAGCCAATGACACACTGGGAGCAGATCAGCTAAGCCACAAATGGATGGGCTTACACTGTCTGGTTTGTGCCACAGTAATTGTAATCACTACAATGATATTTGCAGAGCATAACTGGAAGTTGGCCAAGGACACCTCTTTCTAAGAACATTCTCTCCTCACGGTGGACTCATGATCACATTTTAAAATTTGGTTTATAGTAAAAACCAGTTTTTAGTCTTTCCTATTTACTTGCTAATTCGCTTTATTAATTCTGGTACTTGCTAAAAGTATAACTAGATTCTAAAGGTTTAAAGTTGTGCAGTTACTAATAAGTTGCAGGCAGATAGAGAGGGGCCCTGTAAGGAGATTTTGAGAAATAATAAAACTTTGACATGCAAATCCTAAGCTCCTGGTTAGGTGGAGAAACTGAGGCACCATCCAGATATATAAACCGAGGCACTGCCTGGAGAAGGGGGTGGACCTCTTCAAAAAGGAGAACAGGAGAAGTTGTAATGATAAAACTAAGGAAGGACCATCAAGAGCCCAGTTGTTTTCCCCTGTGATAAGACCTGAGTGGGTAACTTTACGATGCAGAAAACCCTAAAACAAGGCAATTTGAGAAATTAGATGGTCTCCCCAAAAGGCATAGTTTTTCCACCGGGAATCCCATGTGCTCTCTGAGACCTCTCTCTTGTCTCTTCGCCTCTGTTTCGTCTCTGTCTCTGTCTCCTCTCTCCTCTACATCTCTCAAAATTTCTTTAAGAATTTAGATAGTTTTCTCCTCCTGAGGATTCTTTTTCAGATGGATGGCAAGGACCCAAACACCTTTGTTTGTTTGTAGACTGATTTTCCTTCCGCAATAGAGCAAGTCACTCTAGAGTGTGTGGAATTTGGGAGACCTAGTCTAAGCACTCAGTGAAGTGGCTTCTAGGCACAGCTTGACAGCTGCCTCGTGGGGCCGGTGGGACGTGAGCACTGTGCTATGTAGGTGCTTAGAGCTGACGCCACCAGTCCTGGGATGCAAATGGTTTTTTCCAGGGTCGCCTGAGGCTGAGCAGGTAGGACGTAGAAGTAGTTTTCTAGAGATGACATCTCTCTCCCCACGCACACCCAATAACAGCATCTACAGAATGCCCTCTGGGGCATTTCCTTCTTTTTCTGCATCTTTATTCCTTGTTCAGTCTCTAAGCAATGCTGATACTAGTATGCTGGTGAAGCCTGGAAAATGGTTCCTAACTTTGATAAAAGTTACTTTAGTACTTTCCACACCAAGAGAGTGGCTGTAAATTGTTTGAGCAGCATTTGTCCTCCCCTAGGGACAGTCATTTGAGATGAAATGTCCAGGGATTCAAAGGAACAAAAAGCATTCCAAGAGGGAGGTGAGGACAGGGAAGAGCTGAAGAGAAGAAAAAAGACAACGTCACAGAACCAATCAATAGATTTGAAAGTATAGAGGCTACTGATGATTTAGGCAGTAGTTTATTCTTGGAGTGGATAAGTGAATGAGGGAGAGAAAGTGAAAGAGAGAGAGAGATAGAGAGAGATGAGAAACATGGAGACCCTTGAACTCCAGGCAAGTTTTGCTTTACAGCACGCAAAAAGGTAAAGGAAAGAAGATAGTTAAGGAGCATTTGGAGAGGAATTTGTGCCAACAAACAGAGGTTTTGTCTTGTTTAAACATGTAAAAGATAAACCATACTTGAGCATGGCGTTGGTTCCCAGTGGTGAGGAACAGAGCAATAAAGAGAGGAGAGCCTTTGGTGGGAAGGTCCTTATGAGTAGGTGGGGGTAAGATACAGTGGAGGGTGCCTGTGTGTGGCTGTAATCTACTTACAACCATAAGGAAGAAGACAGCAAAGGCGGATATTGGTGAGTGGGTTCTCACACTTATGCTTCTCATGGTGTGTGAGAATAGATAGATAGATATGGGAGAGAGACAGTAAAGGAGAGAGATGGAGAGAAAGAAAGGATGGGCGAGAGATTAAATGAGAGGCATAGAAGGGAGAGAACAGGTCAATAGGGTCAGGACCTCTCCTAAAGCGGGGAAGAGCCCACACGATGAGAAGAGAAACCCTGGGGGGTCCAGGCTGTGTCTACACTCCGTAGAGGTCTCCACACTCCAGGAATTAGGGGTCCACTGGGTTTCTGAAACATGACCTATCCTTACTCCCAAGAGAGAGGCAGCAGAGATGTTCCAGGAAACATGATGTCAGAACCTCTTAAGTAAAGGGGAGGGTGTGTGTGTTTGGGGCTTAAAGAAGGAGGTTGTAGAAGGGGAAGGGTTGAAGAAGGGAAGAATGAGGTTGGGGGTAGTGCTCCATTAGCCTTCTTTCCTCCACCACTCTCAGACCACCCAGATTCAATTCGTAAAGTGGTAAATGTCCTGAGAGGAGGGAATTCGCCGGGTACAGTGCCTTGGTTCATTCAGTACGTGGCAAACTGACATGGCCATGATTTGGTTTCAATATTAATTCTCAGTCTGATGCAGGAGGTCTAGGACCAAGGTGTTTGCAGACTGGGTGGACTAGTCGATGAGGTCATCCTCTGCCTACCAGCCTCAGGTGGTGGGGCCCAGTCTGGTGACACTGACCCTATTAAGGGTGCCAACTCAGCCTCTACACCTCCCAAAGCCACCACCTCTGATACTAGAGCTGCTGGTGGATTCATTTAATGTGTGGCCTAGTAGGCGGAGGCTTGCAGGTGCACCCAAGTGTTCAACTCATGGCCTTAAAGGTAGATTTGTATTTTCAGACATGCTGCTTATTTGGTCACACGGGTGTGAAAGGCACCAATGCTGATAAGTCTTGGGGGGCCTTGGTCTATAGCAATGATGTTTAAAAAATGTTTTAAGAATTTTTTTTACTTTTTGTCACCCTGGTGATGCTCAGGGTTACTCCTGCCTCTATAGGAATTACCCTGGCAGTGCTCTATGGACCATAAGGATGCCGGGGATCAAATCTGGCTCTGCCATTACGTAAGGCAAATGCCGACCTGCTTAATTTATCGTTCTGGCCCTTATTGAAAACAGGGATTTCAATGGGAATGCTGTAGCAAGGCAGGACCATTTCCTGCTGAAACAGGCATTTCCATGGACATGGATAGGCCTGACCCCCACCCCCACCCCCAAATCTGGGAACTTTTGTACTAGGCTTAGACAGAGGGAAACATGTGCTTGTGGATCTTCTGCTCAGAATGAAAATGTCCTGAAATGAGCGGTCCCCCCTAGCCCCTGGGGTCTCTGGGTGGTTCTTTCCCCCTCGGACTCACTCCTACCTAGACCAGCTGTTTATCTGTGAACTCTGATCACCTCAAGGGGTAGCCTAACTCCGCCAAAGCCCACAAAGGACAGCATGCAATACTTTCAAGGCGCAGGCATATACCTCCCTTCTCTATTCTTTCTGCTGGCACTGTGAGAATAATATTAAAATGCATATTTCATAATTCCTGTCCTACTAAGATTAGAGATCGTCCATCCGATTATGTATGGCTGTCCACCTAGGCTCATCACAGGAGAGATGAAGAATTACATTTCTCTCCCCAGCTGCCAATGCAAGAGACAGAATTGGTCTCTACGTGGGCAAGTACATTGCTCCCCTACTGCAGTTTCTAATAGAGCCACTTACACTTCACCCCTAACTCCTGGGAGGTATGCACCCCAGCTTCGGAGTCAGATGAACCCACTGACAATTGCCTTAGCAGGACATTTACCTTCATTTTCCTACTTTTTTAAAAATAATGAGCATTCCTCGGCCTCTTATTTTTTTCCTTCCTAGAAGAGACATTATAAAACGGAGCAGATCAACACAGACCGCTTCATTTATTACCCACTGAATTGATAATACATTTTGCAATGAAAAATTAAAGAGGCAAAATGATACAATGTTCTGTGGGTACATTAGAACATCTCTAATTTATGTGGGATTATAATGAAGTACAATTTTTAAATTAAAATTTAAGAATTGTAAAATTAAATTGTCGATGTCTTACCTGTTCTTCTGGCTAAGGAAGATCCACACAGCTGCGCCTGTGCAATCTTACTTAGCACTGTAAGCATCCATACATGACTACAGCTGTTTGTGTGTCTACGGAACAGCTCGTTGCCCAGAACAGTCAAATTGTTTTGCCTGTGAGTTCCTACCTTCTCCAGCCACCCTAGTACCTCTGAAGACGTAAATACATTTTAGCTTTTTGGTTCCTGGTTCCTATTATAGTTGTGGACTTCACCTGTTCTCTTTCTAGCAATATACTGAACACCCAGGATTCAGTTCTCTGGGCCCCTACTTGCAGGTAGATGAGCAAAAGGAAGCAACAATATCCCAAAGACACAGCTGATCCTCCCATCACGTCACCCCAGCACTGCATGTCAAACATAGGTTCTTGCTGGGGTCGGGCGGCCGCCAAAGCCACCGGCACCCCATTAGACAATATTTGACACTACTTTTTCGCCCCAGAGGAAGCGCATGGGTGTTGGGTGCCTGCACTACAGAACTGCCCGAATGGGTGAGACGACTTTGGATTTCCTGAAGGCAGCAAGAAAACTCCTGCCCCAGGGCCAGCCTGACCCCACCTGCGCCCGTGCGCTCCGCACGCCCTTAGCCTAGCGGTCCTCCCCGCGACCCCAGGACTGCGCGGGAAGTCGGCTTTGGGTGGCGGGACAGGGGGCGCCTGGCGGGGCTCCCGCACTCGCGCAGCGGGGGCAGAGCCGAAGGATCCCTCCAGGCGCCTGGGAGAGGCGTCGGGGGACCTAGAGTCCTGGGACTTGCTGTTAGGCTGCAAGGCGAGGGCTCCCCACCGCGACTCAGAAAAGAGGGGCTCCTGGCCCCCAGGTGAGGGACCCTGGAGGAGAGGAGGGCGGCTGAGCCTGGGTCCACCCGTGCGCGCTGGACCCTGGAAAGGCGGCTGGGAGGGCTGAGCGCGGCGCGGGAGGCGCAGCCCGGGAGCAGGCCCTGCACCTCGCGCCCGCCGCAGCAGGTGGCTCGGCCGGGGGCGGGCTCAGCGGAGCCGCGCCGGCGCGCGGAGGCGGCGGCCGGGGCCGGAGCGGGAGGCGCGAGGTGGCGGACCGGGCGGCCGCGGGGCTGGGACTGCCTGGCTGAGGCGCCGGCGCCGGGGCCGCAGACAAGCCGCGCCCGGGGCCGTAGTAAACAGGACTCCGCAGGGTGGTGCTCTCCTGAACCCCTTTTCTTCTGGGGCAAAGTGCCCACTGAGTTCCTGCACCCCCTGTAAAGACACTTTGCTGCAGGTTTAGGCCCCCGTGCCTCTTCCTAGCCTGCACCCCGGCCGCAGGGACCCCAACAACCTTCCTAACTAACGAGTTTTTCAGCCGGGGGCTGCCTGCGGCGGGCCGCCGCCATCTCCTTGCGCCCTGGGGTCGCGGGCGAAGGTCGCTGGCCTTGGCTTGGGGAGTGTTGGGGGGGCGCTGCGTGCCGGGGAGAGCTGAGCGGGCGCGTGCCGGGCGGGGACCTCAGCTGCGGCGGTAAAGATGCTGATGGGGCCTTATTGGCAGCAGAGGGAGTTGAGGCTGGATCTGGGCTGGTTCAGCCCAGCCCTCTGGCATCCTCCGGCCTCCCGACAGTCAGATTCCAGACGTGCCCTTCCCGCAGGCTCCCCAGACCTGCTGCCGCACTGCCCCGGCCTCTAGGGTGGCCACTGGGGCGCCGGGATGAGCGGGTGCTCTTGAGCCCCAACCCGCTGGGGCGGAGCGGCGAGGTCGGGCTTGACAGCCGTGTGCAGGGAGCCGGCCCTCCAGTCTCTCGCTGGGGCTGCTGGGGCCTGCAGCGGTCGGGAGCCGGCTGCCGCTCTGCTTTGCTCCTGCGCGCTTCTCCCGCGCGGGGAGGCCGGGGCAGATGCCGCGGGGAGGCGCCCGGCGCTGTCAGGCGCGCCCCTCAATCCTGGGGAGACTGCGGTTGCCCCGGCCGGGGCTGGTGGCGACACTCGGTGGTCGCGAGCCCGATAGGAGCCCGCAGTGTGTGGCACTTGGGAGCCGGGGTGGTTAGCCGGGCCGCGCGCCGTCACGCGCCTCCCGCAGCATTCTCCTCGGAAGCGCATTTCCATTCATGGATCTGCGCCTGGGCTGATTTACGTCATTCTGCCTGGGCGCCTGGATAGATCAGTTGGTCTTGGAGAGTAGCTTCCTTCTAGGGGGCCTACGCTGGGCAAGGCGGTTTGTACAAAATTCTACACCAAAGATTGTGTTTGTTCTATTGAGCGTCATATTTACGCAATGTAGATAAGGTGCTTAGAAACTTTGGAGTTAGTAACTGCTGTCGTGCACTGAGGTGTGCAAACCAGCTCTGCCAGTACTCCAAGCCTAAGATACTTTGTTGAGAAAATAAAGCAGCGTCAGAACGGTGCTATGACTGTGTTAACATGTGTCCACCACACCTGATTCTGAAGTAACGGCAGTGCCTTCAGGATGGGCTCGTCCTTTGTGAGTACTTAGAGAGAGAAACCTGGGATCAGCCTCATTCCTTAGTAAGCTGTGTAATTTATCCTTGTGGTCTAAGCTATGTGAAGAGAGCCTCCAAGGACCCAAAAGAGAACCTAACACCCAACAGGAAGAATGTACTGTGAATTAGCGCTGGTGATGGTAGTGATGTTTGGGGCTGTAAGGAAGGAAACTGGCTATATTATGAACAGGCTAAACACTTGTGAAATTGCCCGTAGGGTCTTTTAGATGGAACTGCAAAAAACAATTAAAATCAATTTGGCGATTTCGCTCTTTAACTGCAGAGAGAGAAGGTAGTCCTTCATCCAGCACTGCTCTGTTTGTTTACCTTATTCTGGGAACAATATAAAAGGGAGGTCATGAGGGTGATGAACTCCGCTGAAAGAGTAAAACAGACATGTACAGAGGTTGGCGCTGGAGTGGGTTTGGAGTGGTAGAGGGCAAAGTCGAAAAATATAACCTTGCCACAGTTTCTTAAACCATTGTACCAAAATAATGTCAAGGTTAATAATAAAGGATAATGATAATAATAATAATACTGTATCACTGTCTTCCGTTCACTACTCCATTGGTTCTCGAGCGGGCCCTAGTAACATTCTCTATATATTCTGTCTTATGTTAGTAGGAGCCATGGCACTCGCTTGATCCAGGAACATAAAGATCAAGTCCATTCATCAGGTCGCGGAATGAGGTCTAAAATTTGTTATTTGGTGATTTAAAGCATCAAATACACGAATAATGTAGTTTGCTAGCCTCTGCTGTAGGGTAGTGGCTATAATTTAAAATAATAATAATAATACTAATAATACATTAGCACATATAATAAGGTGTGCATGACTCGCAGCAGCCTTGGGTCTAGGGACTTTGTGGTGCTAAATTGTGCCTCCTTCTGGGAGGAAGGTGCTTGTTGGATGTGGGCCCATTGTTGCCCCTTTGTAAATCGATCTGGGAGCCCTGCTAAAGGTTTGATGACTGTATTATTTGACAATCTTGGGATCCTGGTACAGAGGAAATATCCAGACCGGCAAGAGTAACCTGTCTCTCCTAGTCCATCGCGCAAACATTTATACTTTAGCAGCATACCTATAGTTGTGATGGGCAAATACCCAGACGGTCTGTGTCCTCGGGGGTGTGGCAGAGCTGTTTGGAGGCAAATCATGGGCAGCAGTGCATGAACCCTTGAGCACCTCCTTTAGGTTTAATGTTGCAGCGCAATTATGGCCTGGTTTGTTCCTTCCTTTATCAGAGAGGAAGAACTTGTTTCCGTAAATTTGCCTGGCCTTAGCAATTCTGCATTCTACAGAGAGCTGCTGGCAATGCTCCTTCTTGGCGGTGGCTTTCGGAGCTGCACAGAAAAATGCTTTCAGTGACATTAGGATTGCGTGGAACTTAGTTGGTCTCTAATACCATCTTTTCTAAGTAGCTGCAAGATTCACAAAGAGCGTGGGCGGCAGGCCCTCAGGGAACGTGTATAACACCTTCGTGACACAACTCGTGGACTTGTAGGAAGAAGGCAGAGAAAACCAACAGATTCTGAAATCAGGACTGTGGGGAAGAAACCCACTGACTCAGGCCTCAGGGCCTCAGGCCTAGCCTCCCCCACCTAAAAAAAGAGGCATGTGCTGGAAATGAAGGTGTGAGGAAACAAACCCTTAGAGAACTTGAGGAATTTGATAGCCGGTCACTGGAGTCAAGCCTACCATTCACCAGTTCTGCACTGTGATGCACCTAAGATCTGATATGGGTTTGGGAGGCATACGAGCCCAGTTTGGGGTCACTGTGACTAAGAGCTGGTGAGGACCCACGCCTTCATTGCAGCCGCAGGTGCTGCCTTGGGTCTGTTCCTTCAGACATTGTGGAGTTTCACCTGCTCTGAACCTGATTGCTCTGCTCCACCGGGAGAATGTGACTTCCTCTGCTTCCTTCCTGCTCTGCCGGTTCAGGTGCGAGGCCTACAGCAGGTGGTGTTATTTCAGTCCTCCTCCTCCGGGGCCCTTACCCTCTCTCCTCTGGCCCACGGCGGATGGGCAGGGCGGAGGGACTCTGTTCTCCTTTTCTCGTGAATATGAAATGGTTCCTGTTCTCTCTGGCAGGGGTCTTTGGTAATTTTTAAGTCCGTCTCATTTGAAACAAAAGTCTCTGTGGCCTCCAGGAGAGGATCTCAACACTAGTGCAGGGGGAACTTGAACAGGCGAAGAGCCTTCCTGCAAAATTATGTCACTGACTAATTTGCAGAAGCCATGCGCGACAGGTTCCTGTGGGCACCTAGGCATGAAAGACTAGAGCCCTTGTAGCTTTTCCTGATGTGGCTCAGATATAATAAGGTACTTGGGGACCGATGGGAGAGTCCAGGCGGTGGGCGCTTGTCATCAGGCCTGCCCAAAGCCTGGGTCTCGATCCTGGTATCCCATATGGTCCCCAGAGCACCGCCGCAGGAGTAATTCTGGAGTGCAGAGCCAGGAGTGCAACCCCTGAGCCGTGACCCAAAAAAAAAAGCAATAAATAAATAATAAATAAATAAATAAATAAATAAATAAATAAATAAATAAATAAATAAAAATAAGGTACTTATTGGTCTGGCCTTCACGCACTCTCTCTGAGGTGGAAAGGCTGATTGATCATCTGTGAGGCCTTGGTTAAGTCCCCAGGTGGGAATGGTCTTCCAGCGTGGAAGCCTTGCCCACGCCCACGCTCGTGGGGTGGACGGTAGTCTTTATTACGGTAGTGCGCTGTGGCATGTGCTGTCTCAGCTCCTTTGGTGTATCAGCATCCCACCCTAATCTTCGGGCACACTTGGCATACACTTGATCCATTAGGAATTGATGATTGCATCAGAATTGATGATCAGTCACCAAACTCTTCCTCCCTGCTTCCCCGCCCACTTTCTCAGCATCCAGGAGGCCGGACTGTGTCGACTAGCAGACTAACCTGTGACTCCTGCCCCAGCCCTCGCAGGCCGTGACAGCCACTTAACGCTCAGCCTCAGTTTCCCATGGGAAATGGGGCAAGACCAACTGGTCGCCGATTTGCAAGAACCAGCTTTTGCAGGTATCGTAATTGTAGTTTGTAATTGCAATTTTGTCTTTGTAATTGGTTAGAGATTTTACTCAAATCTCCAAAATCAGGTTTGTTATGTTATTGTGGGACACTGATGGTGCTCAGGGGCATACTCCTGGCTCTGTGCCAGGATCACTCCTGGCCAGAGATCAGGGCACCATTTGTGGTGCTGGGATCAAATTCAGGCTGGCTGCAAGCAAGACAAGCACCTTGCCTGTTTGCCTCTATAGCTGTCCAAACAGTTCTTGGACTCTTGAAAGTATTTCACTTTTTCACTCTGCCTTCTCCCGTTGTTCATCAATTTGCTCGCTTAATCACTTAGTAATGTTCAGATTGTTGGGAATGAGGCCCATTATTGTTACTGTTTTTGGTATATCAATGGCACCACGGGTAGTTTGTTAGCTCTACTGGGGCTCTGATTCATCCTAAGGGGCTAGTCTTTTTCTATGTGAGACCATCAACCATCCAGGGCCCATGGGGCAGAGCCCTGGGTGTAGACAAGCCTGTCTCCTGTTCCCCACCTGCTGACACAGCCGGGGCACTGCAGCCACACCGAAACACCTCGTAGGGGGCTTGGGCCAGAGATAGTACAGTGGAGCAAATGATGCTTGATTTTGCATGCATCTGAGCTGGGTTTGATCTCTGGTACCCCATATGGCTCCAAGTCCTAAATTAGAAGCGTTCCTGAACACAGGTATTTAACCCTGTATCATAAATCAAACAAACCAAAAAATCCTTGAGATTGCCATTGGGAGCCTTGTAGGGAGGCTACTTGGGCAAGTTTAGCTGTTAGGGTCCACCTATGAGTGTGAAGTGCTCACTCAGGTTACCACTAAGGGGCTTAGTTGCCCCCAGGCCCTATGAGGCCATTGAAGTGCTCTCCTTCTTTTTTTCAGCTTTGGATCCCTTTAGATTTTTTTAAATGGTTGGTCAGTTTTGTTTTTTGGGAACGCTGGAGAGAGCTTTTGAGTCAGGAGGTTGCTGGACTCTGTGCTCAGCTATTGCTTCCAGTGTTTTTAAATACATACTGCATTTAGGGGTGAAGCCTGGGTCTCCTGCATGCATAGTGTGTCAGCCTGTTGGGCCAGCCCTGACTTCCCCCTCTGCACTGACAGCTCCCCACCGGGCGAACATGCCCTCTAAGCCCCAGGCTTCAGTCTTGATCTCCGCCTCGATCCGGGCTGAAGTTCCGATCTATTAGTCTCTGTGACAGGGAAAAAAGGAAGATTATCTTCCGCCGAAAGTGCTTTTTACTGCGTTCATGGAAGGTTAGTTTCAAGCATACCAGTGAGTTGGTGGAGGATACAACCTCAAACAAATACACAAACCAAAGTGCCAGCTGCTCTTTGCCTACTTCAGACTAGACTTTCTCCATCCACCTCAGTCGTCACCTGGGCCACAACTAAAAAGGAGAAGTTGGGAGAAATACATTTCCTCAAACTAGACAGACACAGCCCAGGGACATCAGCTTTCTTGTTAGAGACCAATCTTCGACTTTT
>JAJIBD010035418.1:0-30039 GCA_021461705.1 Cryptotis parvus
CTCCCAGTAGCTCTTGCTGTGTGGATCCTTAGAGATGAACACGCCATAATGAAGAAGTAAGCACTGTAAGGATCCCTCTCCCAAACTGTTGGAGGACATGTTTAGCTAATCTGGGAGTTTTGTTGTTTTGCTCACTCCCAGCTTAATCTTATTTAAGACAAGGTTCATTCTAATGAGATCTCTCTTCTACGTAAACACTGCTAGAGGGTGTGGCAGTTACAGAAGTCACCTTGATTGAATAACTTCTGACTTATACATCTATTAAGACTTCTATGTTTTTCCTAGATTGGGCACAGCTCCTCTTTTATACCCCTGCACCCAACATGGGACAGTTAGAATTTACCAGGAGACTACCACCCTGGCTACGCTGAGACTAAAGGAAGACTATAGGAAGGATCATACTAGTTTGCTCTAAGCAGGCGAGTATGACCCTTTCAGTACATGAGAACAAGATACTCAGAATCACCCTGGTGCAGATAATAATAAGGGCCTTGTGGGTACCATCTAGATTACATGAAGCTCATGAAGTTAAGATGTATTACTTTATATCAGCCCCTCTCTCTCCAGTGTTTTACATAAGAGATAATCTCGGGATTAGTCCTTGGTGTAACCTTTGTTTATACCTGCAATAGGGTGTGGCACTACACTCTGTTTAGGAGTTCTTTGTTGGCATGACAACCTCCCGATTGGGTTACTTTGGTGTATATAAGGGGCTGACTTGAGGCCCCTTCACCTTTTGCCTTTTGGTTCCTCAGCCTTCAGCTTTTGGCTCCCTGCGACTTTTGGCTTTTGGCCTTTTGCTCTTTGGCTTTTGCTCCTTCTTCTAGGTAGGACTCAGCTCGGGTGAGATCCTCTCTCTTTGGTGGGAGACTTAGGCTCTTTTGTATGGTCTAAGTTCGGACCAGAGCTAGAGTTTGTTCATTATATTGGAGTGCTGTGGAAGAGCTTTTGTACTATTAAAAGCCATTTTTGGAACTGCACCAGACTCGTGAGTTTTCATCTTTCTCCCGGCGTCCTCGGAGGTAGAAGACAACCTCTGTCCTGACACTGTTGGGGACCCGGCGACATTCCCGACACCAAACCACACCGTTCTTGGGTTATAGATGTGCAGCTCATGTTCCAGCCCAAAGCATAGGGTCTTTTGGTGAATTACTGTGGTTCAATTTAATTGAGCATTTCCTCTAGGGAAAATATAGACGGGTAGGAGGTTGGTGTCAGGACCATTAAATTCAGTAGTGACCGTGTGGGGAAGAGCAGGCTAAAGCCAGAGACTGAGGATGGTATCTGGAAGACCAGTGACAGATGGTGGTGTTCTCACTCTTGGGGGAGGGTGCGTGAACCCTGGTCTCATGGTGGTTTCTGACTCTTGGGGAAGGGTACTTGAATCCTGGTTTCATGGTGGTGTTCTCACTCTTGGGGAAGGGTGCTTGAACCCTGGTCTCATGGTGGTGTTCTCACTCTTGGGGGAGGGTGCTTGAACCCTGGTCTCATGGTGGTTTCTCACTCTTGGGGGAGGGTGCTTGAACCCTGGACTCATGCATGCAAGTCATGTGTTTACTGCTGAACCGTGTCACATCCTTGGAAATCAGGGGTCTTTGCACGGATGCTTTAGGGTGTTCACAGTGTGGAATGGGAATAGGTGAGAACGAGGTAGGGGATGCTGGGATTGAGAGGGAGAGCAACCAATAAAGATTCGAAGCTGTGGGAAAGGAGGTCAGAGAGAATCTGGAAGGATTTCAGAACCAGATGGTTCTCTGCCCCTGCCAGGTGTGGTTGCTCATGGCACCTGAAAATCTAGAGGAAAAAGAAGCATGACTGTAATGAACAGTCTGGGTCGTGGAGTTGAAAAGAACAGCTCACCCCTGCTCCCTCACCCCTCAGCTCACTCCCTCATCCCGCTCCCGGAGTCGCATTGTGCGAGCAAAGGAGGACCACACGCACCACGGCTGTTCTGACATTCTGTCTGTGCTCAGGAGGACCCAAGAGGGCTCCTGGGCTACAGAGTTGCTGTCCTTGATCCCACTATCCCCCCTCCACTTCTTCTGTAAGGGACACAGCACTAGACACACCCAGGCTACAGACTATTTTTTTTTCTTTTTTGGGTCACACCCAGCAATACTCAGGGTTACTCCTGGCTCTGTACTCAGAATTATTTCTGGCAAAGCTCAGGGACCATTTGGGATGCTGGAGATTGAACCAGGTCAGGCTGCATGTAAGGCAAATGCCCTCCCCACTGCTCTGTCACTCGGGCCCCAGGCTTCCAGCCTTTTTCTGGCAGGTTGCCACCTCATTCTTACTAAGAGGCTGATTAAGAGACCCAACCTTATTCCCTAGTATCAACACCCGTTAAATATACAGAGGGTATTAATGATTGTACAGTGGGTTCAGTATTGACCAACATAGTATCTGCCTTCATGGGCCTCACATCTTATCAGGAGACTCAGACCAAGTAATTTGTTATAGAAATGGTAGTTGTTCACAGAAATGATACGAGTAAGATATACGTTGAAGAGGTCCCTGGGCGCTTAGTCCCTGCAGGGGAACCGGTCCAAGCCTAGGAGGGCCAGGACTTCCTTTAAGATGTCACATTCCATCTAAGGGCTGAAAATGAGTAGGGTGAGCGAGGCAGAGAATGTTCTAGAAAGCAAAAGCATTTTTATGGACGCCCTGAGGAAGAAAAAGCAGAGAGAAGCCTTTTGCTATCATTTAGCAGGGAAGCTGGAGAGGTGGGTAGGGAAGGAAACAGGTCGCACAGGTCGCAAGCCAGAGGATTGTATTCAAAGAACAATGGGAAACCAATTAAAGGCTTAAATGGAGGAGTGAAATAATTAGATTTGCATGCTGCAAGTGCAAATGGTAGAGTGTGGAAGGAAGCCTGCAAAGGGTCAAGAGAGCATATGGTGAGACCAGTGGGAGTGTGGTAACTGTGTTCTCGAGGAACGGTGGTAAGTCCAAGCAGGGGTGTGAGGGTGGTGAGGAAGAGAGTAAATCGATTTGAAAGCCGTTTAGGAGCTTAAATATCCAGGCATGAGCATTGGTTGAATAAGGTTGTTAAGGAGCTGTCCAAATGGTGTAGGAAACGTCCTTTGTTGAGGAAGGGTGATAGAAGGAGACAAGTGTGGAAGAAGTCAGGGTTATGACTGACTGGGACAGGTTGTGTTTTTAGGAGATGCTGGAAAAAAAATCAGGTTCTATGTAACAATCTGAACTTTCCAAGAGAAAGTTCTGGATGAAGGTCAGGCCACCACTGGCTTCATAACTGCCGTAGCCGGCAAGGGAAGGTGGTTCTTTATTGCCCAGGAGTCTCCCTCAGGGTGTGGCTCAGCGGTAGAGCACTTATAAGAGGGACTATGAGGGTTTTTCCTTCAGTATCTCATTTTGGTTCCCCCGACCCGAAAAGCACCACAGGGGCACCTCAAGCCTTCTCAGGATGCAATAATTTCTCTAACATTTCTCACTGTTCCCTACCCAAAGTCATTGCCCGAGAGAGTGGATCCTTTGTGAGAGAGGTGGATCCTTTGTGAGAGAGGTGGATCCTTTGTGAGAGAGGTGGATCCTTTGTGAGAGAGATGGATCCTTTGTGAGGAGGTGGATCCTTTGTGAGGGAGGTGGATCCTTTGTGATGGAGGTGGATCCTTTCTGAGGGAGGTGGATCCTCTGTGAGAGAGGTGGATCCTCTGTGAGGAAGGTGGATCCTTTGTGAGAGAGGTGGATCCTTTGTGAGAGAGGTGGATTCTTTGTGAGAGAGGTGGATCCTTTGTGATGGAGGTGGATCCTTTGTGATGGAGGTGGATCCTTTCTGAGGGAGGTGGATCCTCTGTGAGAGAGGTGGATCCTTTGTGAGGGAGGTGGATCCTTTGTGAGGGAGGTGGATCCTTTGTGATGGAGGTGGATCCTTTGTGAGGGAGGTGGATCCTTTGTGAGGGAGGTGGATCCTTTGTGAGAGAGGTGGATCCTTTGTGAGGGAGGTGGATCCTTTGTGAGAAAGGTGGATCCTTTGTGAGGGAGGTGGATCCTTTGTGAGGGAGGTGGATCCTTTGTGAGGGAGGTGGATCCTTTGTGAGGGAGGTGGATCCTTTGTGAGAGGTGGATTCTTTGTGAGGGAGATGGATCCTTTGTGAGGGAGGTGGATCCTTTGTGAGGGAGGTGGATCCTTTGTGAGAGAGGTGGATCCTTTGTGAGGGAGATGGATCCTTTGTGACGGAGGTGGATCCTTTGGTGACTCCCATGCACCATATTCCTTCCTACCTCCATGGCTTTGCTTAGGCCTCTCTCTTCCCCCTGTGCTGATTGGTTCTTTCCTTTGAACCTATCTCTGTGCATTCTTCAAGTTCAAGGTCAACTTGTACTTGAACAAAAGCTCTGCCTGACCTCAAGCACAAGTCATATTTCAGCTTTCTGCACTCGTGTCAGACTCTCTGCTGCTCCTGTCCCCTCCTGTCCGTGACCTCATATGTATGAATGATTCATGTTCTCTTCCCTACTAGCTGGTATCACAAGGTAAAAGGCACAAATGATAAATCATCATTTTTTTACCCATTTGAGAAATTTACTATTACACATAAGGACCCAGTAAATAATGATTGGGTCAGCATTCACTCCTTCTCAGTTCTTGACTGCTTAAGAGAACACAAGACAGCTCATCCATCCACTTAGACCCCCAACCAGCTCCTTATACACAATGTCCTCACTCACACAGTCTCAAAGTACCATTTTCTTCCCTTTTCTCAGAAAGCATCCTTTACTCTACCTTTAGACCTATATTGCAGGGATATTGAGACAGATTTTGAGACCATATAAGAGCTTTCTATTCCAAATAGTAGTCTTGTTGGAATGCACTGAAAAACTTTCCAGGTTTTCAGTTCCAGGATCAGTTCTTTGCGTGGACATTTCATCAATGGGTTAAAGTCAAGAAAAGTAGAGTGCTGGGGCCAGAGAGAGCACAGTGAGTACGGCACTTACCTTGCATACAAGTGACCTGGGTTGGATCCCTGGGACCCAGTATGGTCCCTTGAGCACTGCCTGGAGTGATCCCAGAGCTCAGGAATAAGCCCTGAGCACTCCTGGGTATGGCCTCAAAACAATAACTACAAAGTATAGTAATACAAAGATAGAAAAGTAAACCAGGACAAGTTAGTCACATTAGACTTTGATTTACTCACTGAGAAACTAGCGCAGTGGCTTTGAGCCCCACAATTCTTATTACTATTGTGTCTGCGCAGTAATTCCCTCATTCGGCTTCTCTTAACCACACAGAAGATGAGGGGAGGTCTGGCGTGGGAGTCAGTGAGGGCCCTCCAAGCTGTGTGGGTGCCACAGCAAGGTCATATGCACCTGCAGAAGAACCAGATTTAAGTACAGGGCAGCTGGCAGCTTAATCACTGTCAGTGTGTTATGGTTTAGTCAGTCACGGTGTTTAGGCACCACCATCACCACCCTCCAGCACTATCCCTGTGTTGCCTCTAGTCCGATCTCTTCCTTCAGAAGGAGCAGCTTTGTTTTGTTTTATTTCTAGGCTTCCAGAACTGTTTATTAAGCGTCTACTATCGGTAAGGTCCTGGACTGGACACAAAAGTAAACAAAAACCAGGTTGTTGGGTTTCCTCATGGGTTCTTTAGGAAAACCAGAGAATGTTCTAGAATTTAAAGTGTATCTTTCCAGAGAAAAACACCTTTTGACACTGATTATGAGTCTGAGGGCCTCCTAAGGACTGACAACCCAATCCGCTGGCTTAAAAATCTGGGAAGGGCAGGAGAGCAGGGAGCAAGGATGCAGGAGAGCGGGCGTGCTGCCTCCCCTCGAGACAGCTGCAGAACTACCCCCAGCCCATCAGCCCCTGGAGACCAGCCTTCACCCTAGCCAGGCTGTCACCAGGCCACCACAGAGGGCCCAGAGCAGGCTCCTGGGTTCCCTTAATGAGGGTCTTGCCTGTGGGCTCAGCAGCTTGTTGAGCCCCACCCAAGAGAGAAGCCTATTTCAAGTCCAGGTATGTGGGTCGCTGAAGCTAAACTCACCAGGCTTTCGCAGAGCTGGAGCTAGGGTCCCTTATCCCACCTCTGTCCCTCCAGAAGGCCTGGTGGGCCTGCCTAGGAACTGCTTCCGGCGCTGTCGGTCATGATCCAGAGATGCAGACACACAGCAGAGTGGCTACTGACTTCCCCAGGCTAGGCTGACCATGAAGCATTCAGGAAGTGGGGCGGGGGGTTGATCCCGGCCTGCCACTCCAGTAGAACCTGGTATACTGAAGTACTAGGTCTCTCATTACATTTTATAGAATTAAGTATTGGGGCATACAATCACAAGTGTGTGATCACAATATCGGGTCTGTGAGAACATATTGATGATGTCTTATACAGTAGGCTCAAATGGCCCAGTGGATCCATTATGAGATTTAATGATCTCTATTGACTTTTATCTAAGTCTGTATTTAGAGAATTAGCTCCAACAAGCAATATAGAATAGATTATTCAGTGTATGCTTAGGACAGGCTCAAACTGAGGTTTAGAAATATTTGAAATAAGTGTTATCTGTAGGTGCAGTGGTCGTGGGCTTGGGGTTGACTAGTAGAAACCAACTATGTTCTAGAAACTCAGAAAGTGAATGTAAGAACAGAAATTGGCCAGATTCACACATAACAACCCAGAAAAAAAAGTCATGACTTCATCAATACCATTCTCATATATGGGTTATAATGGTCAATAAAATCAGTGCATGCCAAGAGAGCAGGCATGGGGATGGGGGTGGGTGGGTGGGAAACGAGGGTCTTTGATGGTGGTAGGTGCACACTAGTGGTGGGATTGGTGTTGAATGACAAATCTTTCTAACAATTTTATTGTGAAAAACTTTGTACTTTATAAATCACAGTGTTTAAATAAAGTTTAAGACAAACAAGAGTCTTGCCTCTCCTTTTTCTGATCCATGCTGTGCTCTAGGGTAGGCATTCGTTTTCATCTGCCATATTTTGTTTTCATCCCACAGAAAGTTCTCTGTTCTGAGAATTGCCATGAGCAATATTAGCAGGTCTTTTGGCCAGAGGCTTTGAGCTACAAATGAGGACTTTTTTGGGGGAGGAGGGGGACATGGAATCTTGATGGTTTCCTTTGGGCTAAATTATTTAGCATGTTTCTTCTTTAAAGACATAAAAATGGAGCTTCAGGAAGATGTACTAACTGAGGAAGTTACTAGTGAGTCAACATCAGAATTGCCTCTGGAATTCTTGCAGCCAACCAGAAGGATCAAACAAGACCGTCAAGCAACCTGTTTCCAGAAAGTCCAAGCCCTCCTAGTTCTTCAGGTGTATTCAGTCATTTTATTGCCCACCTCCTAATTAAGATTCTTTTCCTTCATAGCAAATGTCACTGTTCTTTAAATAGTGAGTTTTCCTGATCGTAAAAAAAATTGGATGCTGATTTTGAGACCTAGAGGAGAATAAAAACTTGAGAGGTTTTTATGTAATTCTTTCCTGCCTTTCTCTTTTCCAATACATAATATGTTAAAAACACCAATTTTATAGCCCTAGCTTTCATTGCTTGCTTTTCACACGCTCCATTATGAGTAATATTCTATGCTGTTAAAAAAGAAACAACTCCAAAATCTCATGTATGCTGATTGGCTGGAACAATATTCCATCATGAAGGCATAGCATTATTTATTGAACAATTTCCCTATTGTTTGATCATTGCCCAAATTTCTCTAAAAGCTGCGGTTTCCATCCTTGTGCCTGAGTCTTTGTCAGGCTGTCTAATTGTTTCCTTTGGAGAGATGTCTTGAAGAGAACTGTCTGGGCTAAGCACAGCGAAATGCAGAGTCACAGAAAAACTCTCTGTTGGATGCCTCGCTCTTGGCCCACTTGAATCCAGACGCTGTCCATCAGCCTCACTGGAATGGTTTTCACGGAACCCACCGTGACTAATTCCTTGAAACCCTCCACTCCAGACCTGTTCTCACTCTCATTTCCCTTTCTTTTGCCTCTACAGCATCGCTTCTGTCTACCTCTTCCTAGTTCAAATCCCATATCACTGACTTCTGAATATTTATCTTCACTACCTCTGCCTAGGGCTCAGGGATGATTTTTTGCTGTAGGAAACAGGAAAAACCTACTAATAATTACTGAAATGAAGAAGGATTCACTTATCTTGGATAGCTGCTGAAATTGGTCCAGTAGCTCATTGATGATGGGCTCAGTTATCCCTGAGATTCTCTCAGCCTTCCTCTCCTGCTTGTTCTCACAGGATCACAATGTGGCTGCTGTAGCACCAGGCACCACATCTACATCTTGGACGGGATGAACAAAGCCAACTCTGTCTCTGTGCAATCTTTGAATTCAAGGAAGGCAGTGCTCTTTAGCCAGCTTCTTGCTCTGCCTTGTTAGCAAGAACTGGGTCACATATTGGCCTTTGAATCAATCACGAGTCATCCTCTGAAGGCCTGGGAAAGGGAATTCTGAGATCAAGGGAAATTAACCCATGATCTGAACAAATCAGTGTTGTCTTCCTAGGGAGAAGGGAGAGGGTGATAGAGGAGCTGTGGTGTGTCGTTTCAGATTCTTTCCTGATTCTCTGCCCACTTGACTTGCTTCCTGGGGGCCTCACCCACAAACACAGCTCCCTTCCCCAACCCCCATGAAGACTCCAAATCCTGTCTGTTCTGCTGGAGTCCATCTCGGCCTGGACTCCCTCCTCATATTGCTCAGGCACCTGTGCTCATTGCTGGGCATCCAGAACCCTCCATCTGAACCCCACGGGAGGATGCCCCCCAACTTGTTTCCACATTACACAAGCCAAGAGATTTTTTGGTGAGTTTTGTGTTGGTGCATTTGTTTGATCTGAACCCGAACAACCCACCATCCCCATCCCCCTTGGGCGGGCACCACTGGGGTCTGGCCGCCTAATGTAGTTTCTTAGCCCGGGGTCTCCAAGGTGGATACCAAGATGCACCCCTCTTTCAATGCCACTCCTTTTGAGGCATTCAGGCAAGGAGGGAAGGAGATAAAAGTCAGTGCCCCAGGACCCAGCAGCCCTGGGAAGCCTTTGTGGTCTTCACGGCCGTGTAGTTGCACCTCAGGACTCTTTGTCTGGTGTGGAAGATGAAAATAATGTATCTGCTGGCTCATGGAAGTCATGGAAACTTTGCTCGGTGTCTTGCTCACCTCCTTGGGATATACCAGGCTGCCCGCTGAGTTGTACAGATACTCCTGCATCCCAGGGTTGGTTGAGCTCAGGCAGGTGAAAGACACCCGGCATGAACAAGCAGTGCTGAACAGAGACAGTGCCAGGGGGCAGGCAGGCTTGGAGACAGAGCCCAGGGATCAGGTGAATCATCCCAATTTACAGATAAACAAACTGACGGGCAACCTCAGCCAGTGTCACAGCTGAAGACTGCAGTGCAGTGGATGAGGCTTTGGTAGCTGAATTTTCTGCCTGCCCCTCCTTTACTGACTCAAGAAAGCACCATTAACGCCCCAGACCCTTTGCCACTGAAAACCTGATGTGTCTCTGGCACCAGCTTTACCCATCACAGACTGTGTCTCAGTTGGAACAGGATTTTTCCCCACTGTTGGCCAGTACCTCTTGGAGTCAGGAGAGAGCTGGGCTACAAAGACTGAGTGGAAGTCTGTTATTTGCAGCCACAGCTGTCAAAAGCAGACAGGGGCTTTCCTCCTCTTGGCCAGAATTGCCTAGCAGTGTTCTTATTGTATCAAATATGGAGAATAATCATCCACCAAGACAGATGAACCAAAGCTTGGAAGAATGTTTTATAGCTTCATCTGTTTTTTAATATTGCAGAATGCCCCAATCCCATCATGTAATCAATAGGGTATAAATCAGGAATAACTATAATAAACATAAATATATTTGTTTCCAGAAGACAAATCAAACTGGGAAACAGGTTTAATAATTCATGTGCCCACTATGTGTTTCTCCCAATACCACCAAGCAGCTCTCAAGGGACATTTTCTGGGTGTTCCTACAATTTTTGACTGTCAACCTCAAAATTCAAGAGGAAGTATAGGCAAAAGTCCCTGCATATTTAGGATTGAAGCTTTGCAGTTTGGATACACACATTCAGGTCTTCCCATTGTTCATCGATTTGCTCGAGCGGGCATCAGTAACATCTCCATATGCTGGGAATGAGGTCCATTATTGTTACTGTTTTTGGCATATAGAATACACCATGGGTAGCTTGCCAGGCTCTGCCATGGCTCTGGGTTCTACCTCCAAATTCAGGTAGAAAACAGAAAATGTTCCCTCCTCCACACCCACTGTCTAGAGCGGCAAAGTCAGGGGCTTTCTGAGAAGGAAAGAGGAAATGGCCAAAGAAGAGCTGGTTGGGGATTGAGGGATGGTACAGGGGTTAAGGTGCTTGTCTTGATTGTGGCTGATTCTAGTTTATCCGTGGCACACATTTAGACCCTTGATAACCGCCGAGCCAGGAGTAGCGCCTGTGCACTGTTGGTTATGTTCTAGCCTTAAAAAAAGAAGAATTAATTAGTCTTAACAAACTGCAGCCTCACTATGAACTCTGGCCCTTCCTGAGAACAGCTGATCTGCTGTGAGCCCGTGCAGGTTGCTAGAGCAGAACGCCCAGACCAGGAGACTCCAAGCAACATTTACTCCCATAGTCTGATGGAACTCTCATAGTCTGGCAGTGGGATGGCTGGGACCAAGGTGCTGGCAGACTTGGGGACTGGTGAGGCCTGGCATTATGGTTCACAGAGGCCAGTCCCCCATGATGTCCTCACATGGCAGAAAGGGTGATAGACTTCTATGGGATCTCTCTCAAACAGGCATGAATCTCATTTCTGAGGCTCCACCATCAATACCCAGGCACCTCCCTCCTAGTCCCATCTCTCTGGGGGGGTGAGGTGTCTGGGGAAGAAGATAGCCACTGCATCTGTGGCATAAAGACATAACAACCTTGGGCTTAGAGCCTCTGGAGCATTGACATGGATAATTCACACACTCGTGGAGAATTCAAGAAGCATACTGTCACTGACACAAGCTGAAGGAAACAGTGACCCATACACCAGCACATGGCTTTGAAAGTCACTGATCTTTACTTGCCTTGCTGATGTGTCTGTCTGTGTGTCTGTCTGTCTATCTATCTATCATCCATCTATCACCCATCCATCCATCCGTCCGTCCATCCGTCCGTCCATCCATCCATCCATCCATCCACCCACCCACCCATCCATCCATCCATCTCCCTGCTGTCTGCTGTCCTGTATCTACACACAGGCCCATCACATTCTTTTCCCAGAGCAATAGCCCTTCCTAAAAGAGTTTTGGTTGTTAGATTATTAAGTTTGTTGGACAAATGTATGTTCTGGCCTTTCAGAGATTACCCTCCCCAAATCACTGGGTTTCATTATGCTTTCACTAGAGATTTGTGGGTCTATGTGTGTTATTTTTATTAAAAGAATTTAAAGCACATTTGTGTTTAATCTACTCAGCTACAGTTTTCCTTCTCCATGAAAATTACTCACATAAGCTGGGCTACTCATAATATATGCCACTACACAGGAGGGTCTTAATGCCCAGAACAGAGGCTGGCTCGGGTGGGTGCAGCCAGTACAGAAACCAGTCTCTTCTTGCTGAAACAGTTTACAATGACATTCTCCAAAGAGTCAGAGGTGTTTTCCAATGAAGCAAAAATTATTTCAGCTCTTTGGGAAAATGATATTTCCCAAATGTCCCCTTGAGTTGGGAGCTGGAGGTAATAAGGTTATAAAATACCTTATTTTATTTTTATTTGTTTATTTGTATGTTTTGGAACCACACATGGTAACACTCAGGGCTTACTCCTGACTCTTCACTCAAGAATCCTTCCTGGAAGTGCTCAGGGGACCATATGAAATGGCAGGACTTGAACCAAGGTCAACCACTTGTAAAACAAGCACCCTCACGGATGTACTATATGGCCCCAAAACACCCTACTTCACAATTACTTGTAGAGATGGTGAAAGGCTTTACCCTTATATGTGTCAACTATATAACCATGCTTAGAAAAGCTAGGACCATGATAATAGTGACTTAGGAGTGGATTAGACAAGGAGGTCAAGATGAAAAAGTTACTCACAGGGGCTGCATAGATAGTACAGTGAGTAGAGCTCTTGCCTTGAATGTGGCTGACCCTGGTTCAATACACAGGATCTTATATGGTCCCCGAGCATCACTTCACTTCACTTGTATCACTTGTCTTCCTGTTGTTCATTGATTTGCTAGAGTGGACACCAGTAACATCTCCATATGTCCTGTCACATGCTAGTGTAGCCCAAGGGCATCTGCTCTCTACAGGAACACGAAGAGCCTCAGACCGTAACTTCAGGTCATGGGAAAAGGTCTATAATTGTTACTGGGTTTTGGCATATCAAATACGACACGGGTAGCTTCCAGGCTCTGCCATGTGGGTGGGATACTCTTTTAGTAGCCTCTCATCTCGTGCATTTATTGATGAACAGGGAAAGATCAGCTTGCTGGGTTTAGCTCTGACGAGCTGTGGAGTCCGGATGTGGAAAATGGTGGCCCTCATGGAGTGGGGGTTCCTCTGGCTTCTTGTGAGGCTCTGCTGGAATGGCAGGCCAGGGCTAGAACCTGCCTTCCTTCCTGGGTACCTCATGACCAGCTGGGCACAGGGAGAGCCAGTAGCAGCTCTGCCCTGTGGATCTCCTCTCCCTCTCCTCCTCCCTCCCTTCCCTCCCTTCCTCTCCTCTAAGACATTTATTCAGTCTTTTGTCTAGTGTATTACAACCATCAGGGTATAAGTGTGGAGCACTGATAAGAGCAGGTAGTAAGCACTCAATCTTTGACCAATTGGAGCAAATACTAGATCAATTGTCTTCTAGGTTCCTGGATGTCAAGCACCATACAAACTTGGCATAATATTTGTCAGGAACCCAAACCGATTATGTGTATATAATGAAGGCTTTTGAAACTGAAGGATGCAGCTCATGGACACTCTGGGGTGATAAACTCACTCAGCTACCCAGGAGACACTAGCAAATGGGCTCAATGTCCTTATGGGTGTGAACTTCCTCAAATCACGAGCCAATTCTGGGAACATAAGCCAGTACTCGCAATGCCTAGGAGAGCTCAAGCTAAGCACCACGACTGGGGATCGCGCCCGTGGCCTGGCTGACAGCAGATTGTCTATGAGAACAGGCTGTTTTAGCAGGTGAGGAGAGGACAAATTGGAGAAAAGAAGAAAGGCTGGAGAATCTTATCTCAGTAAGCCAGTTCCTGCACAGAGCAGAAGGGGCGAGTGTTAGGGTCGTGAAGCTCTGAGTTGTGAGCATGACCTAAAATCAAGAGAACCATGGAAGGGGACCCGGGGACGGCTTAGTAGCTGAGAGTGTCTGCCTGGCACATATGAGGCCATGAGTTTCATCCCATTTTCACTCGCTCTGCCAAGTGTGGCGCGGGTGGTTTTGTGGTCTGAAGGAGGCGGTATCTCCCCAGGCGCGTGAGCTCCAACTCACCGACAGGTGCCTGCATGCACGCACCCTCAGCTAAACGGTATTCAAGTCTCAGGGAGCACCTTGTCCAAAGATGTGGAGCTGACCAGAAAGACTGCAAACACCCGCAACTGAGTGGGTGGCCCTCCATGGCAGCGAGCACCAGAGCCAAGGTGCGTGACCCTGGGCACCAGTTACAGCCACAGAGGGAAGGGGGAATTAGAATTAATAATAGATTATTTATATGGAAGAAGAAAATAATTTTATGGAATGACTTGCAATAAATGCAGTCTCTCTTATATATAATATACATATGTATGTATGAAATTAAAATGCAACCAATTGATACCCTTATCACTTACATGGACAGTGGATGTTTCTACTTTCTCTCCTATCTTGTTTTATTATTTCCCAAAACACTGGTGAAGTCTGAGGTCTGCCTCAGCAGCGTGGATGGCTTCTGCTTTCTGTTTTGCTTTGGGTTTTCGGCCACACCTGGTGGTTGCTCAGAGCCTACTGCTGGCAGGGCTCGGGGACCGTATGGATGACAGGGATCAAACTGGGGTCAGCCCCGTGCAAGGCCAATGCCTTCACCTCCCTTGGCCTCCCAAATGTTTCTACCATTTCTTCCTCCCGCTGTTGCTCTGCTTGGCCATTTCTGTTCAACAGCCAGCTTCACTTTTGTCACACCTGGAAACTTTCTTTACTACCACCTCCCATGAGTGCCGGTCTGCAGCGAGACCTTCTTACACAGAGATGTAATGGGTGTGTAAGCATGAGTATCTCTCCTCTCCTCTCCTCTCCTCTCCTCTCCTCTCCTCTCCTCTCCTCTCCTCTCTCTCTCCTCTCCTCTCCTCCCCTCCCTCCCCTCCCCTCCCCTCTCCTCCCCTCCCCTCCCATCTCCTCCCCCTCCCCTCCTCCCCTCCCCTCCCCTCCCCTCCCTCCCCTCCCCCTCTCCTCCCCTCCCCTCCCTCTCCTCCCCCCTCCCCTCTCCTCCCCTCCCTCCCTCTCCTCCTCCCTCCCCTCCCTCCCCTCCCCTCCCTCCCCTCCCTTTCCTTCTCCTCCCTTCCTTCCCTTCTCCTTCCCTCCCCTCTCCTCCCCTCCCTCTCCTCCCCTCCGCTCTCCTCCCCTCTGCTCTCCTCCCCTCTCCTCCCCTCCCCCTCCCTCCCTCCCTCCCTTTCCTTCTCCTCCCCTCCCTTCTCCTCCCCTCTCCTCTCCTCCCCTCCCCCCCTCTCCTCCCCTCCCCTCCCTTCTCCTCCCTCCCCTCCCTTTCCTTCTCCCTCCCTCCCTCTCCTCCCCTCCCCTCCCTCCTCCCCTCCCTCCCTTCTCCTCCCTCCCTCCCTTTCCTTCTCCTCCCCTCCCCTCTCCTCCCTCCCTCTCCTCCCCTCCCTCTCCTCTCCCTCCCCTCCCTTCTCCTCCTCTCCCCTCCCTTTCCTTCTCCTCCCCTCCCTTCACCTCCCTTCCCTTCTCCCTCCCCTCCCTCCCTTTCCTTCTCCTCCTCCCTTCACCTCCCTTCCCTTCTCCTCCCCTCCCCTCCCTTTCCTTCTCCTCCCCTCCCTTCACCTCCCTTCCCTTCTCCTCCCCTCCCTCCCCACCCCTCCTCTCTTTTCTTCTCTTCCTCTTTTGCTTCCTGTTTTTGGATTTTTGGGGCCACACTCAGCAGTGTTTAGGGGTTACTCCTGCCTCTGTGCTCAAGGACCACTCTTGGCAGTGCCTCACGGGACCATAATGTGGTGTTCAGGATTGAACCTGTATTAGCTGTTTGCAAGGCAAACGTCCTACCCGCCGTACTATCACTTGGGTCTGTGAGAATGTGCTTCTTTAATATTTCTTTCTTACTGGACTATGAGGTGAGTGAAAGCAGGAACAATGATTAAACAACAACAGAACACAAGGTAATGTCTTACTAGAGAACTGCACTTTGTTTTTCTTGATAATTTTATGTAATGACGCTTCAGCCAATGACACACTGCATAGATCAGCCAAGCCACAGCCTAGTGGATGTGGGCTACACCGCCTAGGTTTGTGCTAATTGTAATCACAATGACATTTACACAACTGGAAGTTGGCCAAGGACACCTTTCTCAGAACATTTCTCTCTCATTGGGTGACTCATGACTACATTTTAAAATTTGGCTCTATAGTAAAAAAACCAGTTTTTAGTCTTTTCCTATTTACTTTGCCAATTCGCTTATTAATTCTGGTACTTTCATAAAAGTATAACTAGATTCTAAAGGCTTTAAAGTTGTGCAGTTACAATGTTGCAGGCAGATAGAGAGGGGCCCTGTAAGGAGATTTTGAGAAATAATAAAACTTTGACATGCAAATCCTAAGCTCCCTGGCGGTGGAGAAACTGAGGCACCATCCAGATATATAAACTGAGGCACTGCCTGGAGAAGGGGTGGACCCCTTTCAAAAAGGAGAACAGGAGAAGCTAAGGTAATGATAAAACTAAGGAAGGACCATCAAGAGCCCAAGGCTTTCCCTGTGACAAGACCCAGGGTAACTTTTACGTATGCAGAAAACCCCAAAACAAGGCAATTTGGAGAAATTGTAGATGGTCTCCCAAAAGGCATTTGAAGCTTTTTCCACTCGGGAATCCCATGTGCTCTCTGAGACCTCTCTGTCTCTCTGTCTCTGTTTCTGTCTCTGTCTCTGTCTCTCTCCCTTTCTCTCCCTCACATCTCTCAAAATTTCTTTTAATAATTTAGATAGTTTTCCTCCTCCTGAGATTCTTTTCTGTGATGGATGGCAAGGGACCTAAAACACCCTTGCTAAGCTCAGGACTGATTTTCCTTCCTGCACAGAGCAATTCCTCACTCTAGAGGTGTGTGGAATTTGGGTGGTGGAGACCTATTCCCACACTGTGCAGAAGTGGCTTCAGGCACAGCTTGACAGCTGCCTCGTGGGGCGGTGGGACGTGAGCATCTGTGCTATGTAGGTGCTTAGAGCTGACGTCACCAGTCCTGAGCCGTGCCAGGCTTTTTCCAGGGTGGCCTGGGAGTGGGTTGAGCAGAGACGTGAAGTAGTTTTCTAGAGATGACATCTCTTCTCCCCACGTCACCCTACAATAACAGCATCTACAGAATGAAGGCTCTATGGGGGCATTTCCTTTCTCTTTTCATCTCTTATTCCTTTGTCTTAGTCTCTAAAGCAATGCTGATACTAATGCTGGTAGCAAGCCCTTGGTACTGTTCCTGAATTGGATAAAAGTTACTTTAGTACTTTTCCACACCAAGAGAGTGGCTGTACTGTTTTGAGCAGCAAGTATTTGTCCTCCCCTAGGGACAGTCAGGTTGAATGAGAAGTAGAAATGTCCAGGGATTCAAAGGAACAAAAGCATTCCAAGAGGGAGGAGTGACAGGAAGAGCTGAAGAGGTGAAGAAAGACAACGTTTGAGAACCAATCATTAGATTTCAAAGCACAGAGGCCACTGATGATTTAGGCAGTAGCCATTTCCCTGGAGTGACAAGCAGAATGGGAGAGAGAAAAAGAAAGAGAGAGAGAGATAGAGAGAGATGAGAGAAACAGGAGACCCCAACCTGAGGCAAGTTTTGCTTTGCTGTCATGTGCTGTAAAGGAAAGAAGACAGTTGGGTGAGCATTTGGAGAGGAATTTAGCCAACAAACAGAGGTTTTGTCTTGTTTCTTAAACATGGGAAACATTAAACCATACTGAAAGGCTGCTGCTTTTGCCCCAGTGGTGAGGAAAAACAGATGGTCAAAGAGAGGGGAGAGCCTTTGTAGGGGAAGGTCCTTAAGTGAGTGAGGGGGTGGGATACAGTGGAGGGTGTCTGTGGTGGGCTGGGACCACTTACAACGAAGGAAGGAAGAAGACAGCAAAGGGCAGATATTGGTGGAAAGGGAGCCCTGGCCACTTATGCTTCTCACGGGGGGGTGGGGGGGAGAGACATAGAGAGACAGAGACAGAGAGAGACAGAAGTGGAGAGAGATGGGAGAGAAAGAAAGGGATGGGCGAGAGATTAAATGAGATATAGATAAAGACAGAAGGGAGAGAACAGGTCAATAGGTCAGACCTCTCCCAAGCGGGAAGAGCCCACGATGGAGAAGAGAGAAACCCCCTGGGGGGTCCAGGCTGTGTCTACACTCCTGCAGTGAGGTCTCCACACTCCAGGAATTAGGGTCCACTGGGTTTCTGAAACATGACCCATCCTTACTCCCAAGAGAGAGGCAGCAGCAGAGATGTTCCATGATGTCAGAACCCTCTTGCGGAAGGAGGGGTGTGTGTGTGTGTTTGGGGGTTTGAAGAAGGAGGTTGTAGAAGGGAAGGGTTGAAGAAGGGAAGAAGGAGGTTGGGGGGCAGTGCTCCATTAGCCTTTCCTCCACCCAGACCACCCAGACCACCGCAAAGGTGCATGTCCTGAGAGAGGAATTCGGCTGGCACAGTGCCTTGGTTCATTCAGCGGCTGCAGTAAAACTACCTGACATGGCCACATGATTTAAGCCAACATTTAATTCTCAGTCTGGATGCAGGAGGTCTAGGACCAAGGTGCTTGCAGATTTGGGGACTGGTTCATAGAGGTCAGTCCTTCTGCCTTACCAGCTCTCAGGGGGTCTGTCTGGCAGGACACTGACCCTATATTAAGGGTGCCAACCTCAGCCCTCTTCACCTCCCAAAGCCACTGACCTCTGATACCAGAGCGTTGGGGATTCATTTCAATGTGTACTTCAGGCAGGGGCGGGAGGCTTGCAGGTGCACCCAAGTGTTCAACTCATGGCCTTAAAGAAGGTAGATTTATTTTCAGGACATGCTGCTTAAGTTTGGTCACGGTGTGTGGAAAGGCACCAATAAGCCAGATAAGTCTTGGGGCCTCTGGTCTATAGCAATGATGTTTAAAAAATGTTTTTAAGAATTTTTTTTTTACTTTTTTGGGTCACCCCTGGTGATGCTCAGGGGTTACTCCTGGCTCTGCACTCAGGAATTACTCCTGGCAGTGCTCTATGGACCATATGGGATGCCGGGGATCAAATCTGGCTCTGCCACATGCAAGGCAAATGCCGGACCTGCTGTACTATCGTTCCGGCCCTTGTTTAAAACATTTCAATGGGAATGCCGTAGCAAGGCAGGACCATTTCCTGCTGAAACAGGCATTTCCATGGACATGGATAGGCCTGACCCCCCCTCACCCCCACCCCCAAATCTGGGAACTTTGTACTAGGCCAGACAGAGGGGAAACATGTGCTTGTGGATCTTCTGCTCAGAATGAAAAATGTCCTGAAATGACCTGGTCCCCTTCCTAGCCCCTGGGGTCACTGTGGTTCTTTCCCCCGGACTCACTCCTACCTAGACCAGCTGTTTATCTGTGAATCTCCCCTTCTGATCACCTCAAGGGGTAGCCCGAATCCTGCCAGCACCCACAAAGGACAGCATGCAATACTCAAGGCGCAGGGGGCATATACCTCCCCCTTCTATTCTTTCTGCTGGCACTGTGGAGTAATGGCTATTAAAATGCATATTTCACACCCTGTCCCACACATTAGAGATCGTCCATTCACTATGCATGAGCCATTCACTCAGGCTCATCACATGGAGAAGGGAAGAAAATTACATTTTCCCAGTTGCCAAATGCAAGAGATGAATTGTCTCACGTGGGCAAGCACATTGCTCCCCCACAGCAGTTTCACAGAGCCACGACACTCACCCGGAACTCCCGGGAGGGCGACCCTAGCTCGAGTCAGATGAACCCACTGGACAATTGCCTTAGCAGGGACATTTACCTTTCTGGCTTTCCCATTTCTTTTTAAAAAATAATGAGCATTCTCGGGGCCTCTTATTTTTTCCTTCCTAGAAGAGACATTATAAAACGGAGCAGATCAACACAGACCGTTTCCTATTTATGCATACCCACTGAATTGATAATACATTTTGGTAATGAAAATTAAAGAGGCAAAATGATACAATGTTCTGGGGGTACATTAGAACATCTCACCCCATGTGGACACACAATTGCTTTTTACAATTCTTAAATTGTAAATTTAAGAATTGTAAAAATTAAATTGTCGGATGTCTTACCTGTTCTTTCTGGCTAAGGAAGATCGGGCTAACAGCTGGCGGCCTGTGCATCTTACTCTGTTACCTACATCCATATGACTCACAGCGATTGTGTCTACGGAAGTCACAGCCTCAGAACAGTCACCGTTTTGCCTAGAGTCTTCACTCCTCCAGCCACTTAGTACCTCTAGCACGGGCTCACATTTTAGCTTTTGGTTCTGCCCACATTACAGCGCTGTGATTCCCCACTCTGGTTCTCTAGCAATACTGAACACCAGATCAGTACCTGGGCCCCTACTTGGCAGGTAGATGAGCAAAAGGAAGCATAAATATCCCAAAGACACAGCTGATCCTCCCACTACCGCCACCCCGCGCCCCATGTCAAAGACAGGTTCTTGCTGGGGGCTGGCGGGCCGCTAAAGCCACTGGTGACCTCATTAGACAATATTTGGGTTATCATTTTCTCTGCCCAGAGAAGCGCATGGGGGGGGGTGTTGGGTGCCTGTACTACAGGAACTGCCCGAATGGGTGAGGACGACTTTGGATTTCCCTGAAGGCAGCAAGAAAACTCCGCGCCCCAGGGCCAGCTCGGACCCCGACCTGCGCCGGTGCGCTCCGCACGCCCTTAGCCTAGGGGCCGGGTCCTCCCCGCGACCCCGAGGACTGCGCGGGGAAGTCGGCTTTGGGTGGCGGGGACAGGGGGCGCTCCGGCGGGGCCCCCGCAACCTCGCGGGGCGTGGGGGGCAGAGCCCGAAGGATCCCTCCAGGCGCCTGGGAGAGGCGTTTCGGGTGACCCAGAGCTCCTGGGACTTGCTGTTAGGCTGCAAGGCGAGGGCTCCCCACCGCGACTCAGAAAAAGAGGGGCTCCTGGCCCCCAGGTGAAGGACCCCCGGGAGGAGGAGGGAGGGCGGCTGGAGTCGGGGGTCCACCCGCGCGCTGGACCCCGGAAAGGCGCGGCTGGGGAGGGCTGAGCGCGGCGCGGGGAGGCGTAGCCCGGGGGAGCAGGCCCCGCACCCCCGCGCCCGCCGCAGCAGGTGGGGGGGCCCGGCCGGGGCGGGGGCGGGCTCGGGGCGGAGCCGCGCGGGGGCCGGCGCGCGGGGAGGCGGCGGGGCCGGGGCCGGAGCGGGAGGCGCGAGGCGGGCGGACCGGGCGGCCGCGGGGCTGGGACCGGCCTGGCCGAGCGCGCCGGCGCCGGGGCCGCAGACAAAGGCGCCGCTCGCGCCCGGCCGTGGCGCCCAGGGACTCTGCCGCGGGTAAGTGGCTCCCCGGAACCCCTTTCTTTCCCGGGGCAGTGGCGCCCACCGGAGTTCCGCGGGCGCCCGAGGAGCCGCGAGAAAGGTGGGGCACCGACTTCGCCGCGCGCGCGCTCAGGCCCCCTGCGCCCCCCCTTCCCACCGCACCCCCGGCCGCAGGGACCCCAACAACCTTCCTAACTAACGAGTTTTCCAGCCGGGGGCTGCCTTCCGCGGCGGGCCGCCGCCACCTCCTTGGGCGCCCCGGGATCCACCCGCCCCGGGGTCGCGGGCGAAGGTCGCGGCTGGGCTCCGGCTGGGGAGTGTTGGGGGGCGCTGCGTGCCTGGAGAGCGAGCGGGGCGCCGTGCCGGGCGGGGGACCCCAGCCGCGGGCGCGTGCCGAGCGCCGACGGGGCCGGCTGGCGGTGCGAGGAGTTGAGGCTCGGACCTGGGCTGAGGGGTCTGCCCCAGCCCCCGGCATCCCCCTCCGGCCTCCCGACAGTCAGATTCCAGACGTGCTCCCCTTCCCGCGCGCTCCCCAGACCCGCCGCCGCGCGCACTCTGCCCCCGGCCCCCCAGGGTGGCCACTCGGGGCGCCGGGGAGCGAGCGGGGTGCTCTGAGCCCCAATCTGCTGGGGCGGAGCGGCGAGGGTCGGGCTTGACAGCCGTGTGCAGGGGAGCCGGCTCCCCTCCAGTCTCTCGGGGGGCTGCTGGGGTTCGCAGCGGGGCCGGGGAGCCGGCTGCCGTTTGCTTTGTTCTGCGCGCTTCTCCCGGGCGCGGGGAGGCCGGGGGGCGGATGCCGCGGGGAGGCGCCCGGCGCCGCCCAGGTGCGCCCCCTAATCCTGGGGAGACCGCGGCCGCTTCCTGGCCGGGGCTGGTGGCGACACTCTCGGTGGTCGCGAGCCCCGACCTCAGGAGCCCGCAGCGGGGTGCGGCGTCTCGGGGAGCCGGTGTGCTGGGCCGGGCCGCGCGCTGTCACGCGCCTCCCGCGGCACTCTCGGAAGCGCATTTCCATTCATGGATCTGCGCCTGGGCTTTGATTAATGTCATCTCCGCCCGGGCGCTCGGAGGAGACTGCTGGTCTTGAGAGTAGCCTTTCTAGGGGGCCTACGCTGGGCAAGGCGGCTTGCGGCCAACACCCCAGACCAAAGACGTTTGTTTTATTGAGCGCCTACTACGCGCAATGCAGATGTGTTAGAAACTTTTAGAGTTAGTAAATCGCCGTCGTGCACTGAGGGTGTGCAAAACTGCTCTGCCAGCACCAAGCTTCCGAAGATACTTGTTGAGAATGTTTAAGGTCAGAACGGTGCTGTATGACTCATGTTAACATGTGTCCACCACACACCGACTGAGTGCACGGGGCAGTGCCTCTGAGGGCGGGCCTGTCCTTTTGGGGAGACGCGGAGGAGAGAACCTGGGACTCCGGGTCTTCATTCCCTTTGGTAAGCTGCACTCTATCCTTGTGGTCTGCTGGCTGTGAAGAGAGTCTCCAAGGGACCCCAGGTGAGAATCGAATACAGTCAAATACCAGGAAGAATGTCTCTGTGTGAGACTAAGGGGCCATGATGGTGGTGGGATGTTTGGGGGCGCTTTGAAGGGAACCGGGTCAGAAGGGAGCCGGTTGGAAACAGGCTGCGAAACACGGGTGGAATTGCCCCTGGTGGGTCTTCAGATGGGAACTGGGCAAAATAATGAAAACTGAGACCGGGCTGGCTCTTCAGTTTCCTTTCCCTGCAGAGAGAGGAAGGCAGCTCCTTCCATCCAAGCACTGCTCTGTTTGTTTACTCTTGTGGGTCTGGAATAATATGGGGGTGGAGGCTGAGGGAGCACTGCGCCAGTGGCGGAGGGAAACAGACGCTGTGGTTGGAGAGTGTTGGAGTGGCTGGAGTGGTTGGAGTGTGGTGCTGGAAAGTTTGGTGCATGAAACCCTGCCACAGTTTCTTAAACCACGGTACCTAAAAATAATAATAATAATAATAATAATAATAATCACTGTATCACTGTCTTCCGGATCATCATCGATTTGCTCGAGCAGGCCCCAGTAACATCTCCATATGTCCTGTCTCATGCTAGTAGAGCCCAAGGGCACCTGCTTGATCCAGGAACATAAAGAGCCTCAAACCATTCTATCAGGTCATGGGAATGAGGTCTAAAATTGTTACTGGTATTTGGCATATCAAATACGACACGGGTAGCTTGCCAGGCTCTGCCGTGCGGGTAGCATACACTTCTAATAATAATAATAATAATAATAATCACAATAATAATAATAATAATATACAATAAGGTGTGCATGGCTCTCGCAGCAGCCTTGGGCTCCAGGACTCTGGTGCCAACAGCTCCTCCTGGGAGGGGAAGGTGCTTTCAGATGTGGCCCATTGTTGCCCCCTTTGCAAACGATCTTGGGGGAGTCCCTCCTGCTAAAGGTTTGATGACTGTATTATTCTGACAATCTTGGGATCCTGGTACAGAGGGAATATCCAGACCGGCAAGAAAACTGTTCTCCAGTCCATCGGCAAATATTTGAGCACTTACAGTATTACCTATAGTTGTGATGGGCCAATAGTCTGAGACGGTCTGTGTCCTCGGGGTGTGGCAGAGCTGTCAAGGCAAATCATGGGCAGCATGCATGAACTCCCGGAGCCAACTCCCCTAGGGTTTAATGTCAGGAAAAGCAATTATGGCCTGGTCGGTTCTCTCCCTTTATCAGAGAGGAAGAACTTGCTCTCCGTAGCGCTGGTTTTTCTTTTGCCTTGGCCTCTAGCAATTCCTGGCGCCTCTCTACAGAGAGCTTTTTTGCTACAATGCTCCTTTTCTTAAGTGGTTTCTGAGCTGCTTAGAAAAATGCTTTTTTCGCGACATTAGATTGTGTGAACTTGAAGGACCCCCCCCACATCTTTTCTGGAAGTAGGCCAAAAAGATTCACAAAAGATGTATGGCAGGCCCGCAGGGAACGTGCTAAACACCCCGTGACACAGTCTCGGGACTTGTAGGAAGAAGGCAGAGAAAACCAACAGATTCCCGAAATCAGGACTGTGGGGGAAGAAACCCACTGACCTCAGGAGGCCTCAGGGCCTCAGGCCTAGAAGTCCGTCCCCCCCCACACACACACCACCTAAAAAAGGGGGCATGTGTTGAAATGAAGGTGTGAGGGAAACAAACCCTCTTTAGAGAACTTGAGGAATTTGATAGCCGGTCACTGGAGTCGTTTCCGTTCATTCACCAGTTCTGCACTGTGGAGCTTTTGCCTGAGACCTTGATATGGGTCGGGGGGAGGCATAAGAGCCCAGTTTGGGGTCACTGTGACTCGCAGCTGGTGAGGACCCACGCCTTCTATTGCAGCTGCAGGTGTTGCCTTGGGTCCTTCTGTTCTTTCAGACATTGTGGAGTTTCTTCACCTGCTCTGAACCTGATTGCTCTCTGCCCCACCGGGGAGAATGTGACTTCCCCCTCTGCTTCCTTCCTGCTCTGCCGGTTCAGGTGCGGGTGCCTACAGCAGGTGGTGTTATTTCAGTCCTCCCTTCCTCCGGCCCCTACCTCTCTTCCTCTGGCCCACTTGCTGTGAGATGGGGCAGGGGGCGGGAGGGACTCTGTCGTCCTCCTTTTCGTGATATGAATGTAGGTTCCTGTTCTCTCTGGCAGGGGTCTTTGTACTTTAAGTCCGTCTCATTTTGAAACAAAAGTCTCTGTGGCCTGTGAGAGGACTCTCAACACTAGTGCAGGGGGAACTTGGACAGGCGAAGAGCCTTTCCTAGTAAAATTATGTCACGACCACTCCCAGAATCCATGCGCACAGGTTCCTGCGGGCACCCAGGCATGAAAGACTAGAGCCTTCGTAGATTTTCCGATGTGGCTATGATATAATAAGGTACTTGGGGACCGGAGCGATAGTCCAGCGGGTAGGGCGTTTGCCTTGCACGTGGCCGCCTGTGCTGGCCCAGGTTTGATCCCGGCATCCCATATGGTCCCCGAGCACCGCCAGGAGTAATTTCTGAGTGCAGAGCCAGGAGTAACCCCCTGAGCCGGTGTGACCCAAAAAAGCAATAAATAAATAAATAAATAAAAATAAATAAATAAATAAATAAATAAATAAAATAAGGCACTTGGTTGGCCTGGCCTTCACGCACTCTCTGAGGTGGAAAGGCTGATTGATCATCTGTGAGGCCTTGGGTTAAGTCCCAGGTGGGAATGGTCTTCCAGCGGGAAGCCTTGCTCCTTTACATCCACGCCGTGGGTGGACGAAGTCTTTGTCACGGGTAGTGCGCTGTGGCATGTGTCTCAGCTCCCTTGGTGTATCAGCATCCCACCCTTAATTCCGCACACTTGGCATACACGTGATCCATTAGAATTGATGATTGGTTCCATCAGAATTGGATGATCAGTCACCAAACTCTTCCTTCCTGGGCCTCCCCCCGCCTCCACTCTCTGGCATCCAGGAGGATGGACTGTGTCGTGACTAGCAGACTAACCTGTGACTCCTGCCCCAGCCTCGCGGCCGTGGACAGCCACTTAACATCTTTCAGCCTCAGTTTCCCCCATGTGGAAATGGGGCAAGACCAACTGGTCGTTGATTTGCAAGAACCGCTTGCAGGTAATTTGTAATTGTAGTTTGTAATTGCAATTTGTCTTTGTAATTGGTTAGAGATTTTACTTCAAATCTCCAAATCAGTTTTATGTTTTGGTTGTGGGACACCCCGATGGTGCTCAGGGCATACCCTGGCTCTGTGCCAAGGGATCACTCCTGACAGAGATCAGGGCACCATTTGTGGTGCTGGGGATCAAATTCAGGTTGGCTGCAAGAAAGACAAGCACCTTGCCTGTTGTTTGCCTCTATAGCTGTCCAAACAGTTCTTGACTCTTGGAAAGTATTTTCACTTTTCACTCGTCTTCCCGTTGTTCATCAATTTGCTCGAGCGACCGCCAGTAATGTCTCCATTTGTTGGGAATGAGGCCCATTATTGTTACTGTTTTTGGCATATCGAATATACCACGGGTAGCTTGCCAGGCTCTACCGTGGCTCTGGATTCATCCCAGGCAGCCCAGTCTTTTTCTATGTGAGACCATCAACCATCCAGGGCCCATGGGGCAGAGCCCTGGGTATAGACAAGCCTGTCTCCTGTCTGCCACCTGCTGACACAGCCGGGCACTGCAGCCACACCTGAAACACCTCGAGGGGGCCAGGAGATAGTACAGTGAGCAAAAGATGCTTGATTTTGCATGCATCTGAGCTGGGTTTGATCTCTGGTACCCCATATGGCCCCCAAGTCCCACCAGAAGTGTTCCCTGAGCACAGGGTGGGTTTAGTCCCCAGACCAAATCAAACAAACCAAAAAAATCCTTTATACTGCCATTGGGAGCCTTGTAGGGAGGCTACTTCTTGGGGTAAGTTTAGCTGTTAGGGGTCCACCTATGAGTGTGAAGTGCTCACCTGTGTTACCAAGGGCGCAGCTGCCCCCAGGCCCTATGAGGCCATTCAAGTGCTCTTCAGCTTTCTGGATCCCTTTTTAGATTTTTTTTTAAATGGTTGGTCAGTTTTGTTTTTTTGGGAAACACTGAGAGAGCTTTTGGAGCTCAGAGGTTGCTGACTCTGTGCTCAGCTATTGCTTCCAGCAGTGTTTTGTGGGGCGACACGGTGCTGGGGTGAAGCCTGGGTCTCCTGCATGCATAGTGTGTCAGCCTGTTGGGCCAGCCCTGACTTCCCCTCTGCACTGACAGCTCCCCCCACACCGGGCAAACATGCCCTCTAAGCCCCAGGCTTCAGTCTTGATCTCCGCCTCGATCTCGGGCTTGAAGTTCCCATCTTATTAGGTCTCTGGTGCATTTAGGAAAAATGAAAGATTATCTCTCCGCCGAGTGCTTTTACTGCGTTCATGGGAAGGTTGCTTCAAGCATACCAGTGAGTTGGTGGGGGGATACAACCTCAAACAAATACACAAACCAAAGTGCCAGCTGCTCTTTGCCTATCTGTGACTAGACTTTCTCCATCCACTCCTAGTCGTCACCTGGGCCACAACTAAAAAGCAGAAGTTGGGGAGAAATACATTTCCTCAAACTAGACAGACACAGCCCAGGGAGATCAGCTTTCTTGTTAGAGGAGAGACTAATCTTTCGACTTTTCCGAGTAAGGCAGGTGGCTGTTAGAGAACACAGTCGCAGGGAGTGACCTCAAGATAAAGGGCCCCTAGCCCCAGTGCCGCTCCGGGCTCTTCTTCCCGTTGGTAATGCTCTGCAGAAAGATGGATGTTCAGGACCAAGGGAAGGGATCCGGAGCAAGAGGCTCTATTCCAGCCAGTATTAGGAATTTTTATGGAGCGGATGAGGTTTTATTTATTTGCTTATTTATTTATTTACTTATTTATCTATGTATGTATGTATGCATGTATGTATGTATGTATGTATGTATGTATGTATGTATTGTTTGTATTTAAGTCACTGGTGAGATACAGTTACAAAGTTGTTCATGATTTTTTTTTCTTTTTGGGTCACACCTGGCCATGCTCAGAGGTTATTCCTGGCTCTTTGCTCAGGAATTACTCCTGACGGTGCTCGGGACCATATGGGATGCCGGGATCGAACCCAGGTCGGCCACGCACAAGGCAAACGCCCCTACTGGCTGTGCTATTTCTCTGGCTCCGATTGGGTTTTATTTTATTTTTATTATTTTTTTTTGAGTCACACCTGGGGAGGCTCAGGGATCACTCCTTGCTTTGCACTCAGGGAATTACTCCTGGCAGTGCTCAGGGGACCTTCTGGGATAACTGAGGATTGAACCTGGGTCGGTCGTGTGCAAAGCAAATGCTGGACCCTGTGTACACTCTAGCCCCTTATTGGGTTTCATTCAGACACTGTTCCAACACCCATCCAGTGTACATTACATTCCCACTACCAGTGGCCCCAGTTTCCCTCTCTCTAACCCCCCATTCTGCCTGTCACTATGGCAGACCCTCCTCCTCCTCTTCTCTCTCTCTCTCTTCTGTGCTTTTAGCTAGGTCAGATTTCCCCATTCTCCTAGCGAGTCCCTGACATTTCCCTGACCGGAAGCAGAACTCACCCATGGCCAAGGCTGTTGCTTGATGCAGCTGCCTTCATGTCCGGAGTTGGGGAGTTAGACTCCGTAGTCACAGAGCCCTCTCCAGGTGACTCCGTTTCTCTCCTGTTGTTTCAAAAGCAGCTTTATGATCCTCTGGGTTTGGGAAGCACACACTTACCCGGAGTTTTTAAGATCAGTGGTCAAATGCAGTTTCCTGATCTTGCCCCCTGCTCCCAGTCTCCTCAGTTTTCAAGAAACCAGGGAAATAGACAACAGTAGAAATGTATGCGTTGAGTATGAGAGGCTGAATGAATGGAAACCCCTCTTCTACCACCTTCCCAGGCCACTATTCACTCTTCTGAGGGACGCTCTTGTTCAAGCTGGTGTACTTCCCCTGAGATCTCAGAACTGTTGCTTTAAGAAATTGCTTTCTGCCCAGGATCCACAACTCCACGGGTTCGATTCCAGCACATAGCTCAGGTAAAGCGCAGACAGGTGTGGACAGTAAGGATCTGACTCTAGAGAAGCTTGTTGAGAAGGTTTCTCCACCTGCCTTTGGAGATGGTTCCCCGCCTCCTCCCTCCCTCTCTCTCCTACCCTTTCCCTCCCCCTCTCTCCCTACCCTTTCTCTCCCTCTCTCTCTTTCTCTTTCTGTCTCTTTGTATGTCTCTCTGTCTCTGTCTCTCTGCCTCTCTGTGTCTCTCTCTCTGAGTCTCTGTCTATCTCTGTCTCTCTCCCTTCACTCTGACTCTGTGTGTCTCTCTCTGTCTCTGTCTCTGTCTCTCTGTCTCTGTCTCTGTCTTCTAGCTTTTTGGGCCATACCTGGTGGTGCTCAGGTCTTACTACTCTTTGCTCTATGCTCAGAGATTACTCCTGGTGGTGCTTGGGGATCTAATGCAGGTTGGCTGCATATAAAGCAAGTGTCTTACCCACTTATCCAGAGTCTCTCAGACATGGGGCAGAGCTGTTCCTTGCTCTCCCTGTGCACAGCCGCTCATGAGGCAGTCGGGAGGCATGGCGGGTTCTAGCCCTGGCCCACCACCTCGGCAGAGCCCTCACAACAAGCCATACCACCCCCTCACTCCATGGGCGCCCGCCATTTTCCACATTTGGACTTCCCTCTCATCAGAACTCCACCCAGCAGACCAGCCCATCAGAGCCCGGATCATCGACACCCACCCTGCAGCAGCTTTTTCCTCAATCCGCCCAGGTATGCTGGTCCAGAGTTTCTCAGACATGGGGCAGAGCTGTTCCCTTGCTCTCCCTGTGCACAGCTGTTCATGAGGCAGTCGGGAGGCATGGCGGGTTCTAGCCCTGGCCCACCACCTCGGCAGAGCCTCACAACAAGCCAGACCACCCCCACCCTCACTCCATGGGCACCCGCCATTTTCCACATTTGACTTCCCTCTCATCAGAACTCCACCCAGCAGACCAGCCCATCAGAGCCCGGATCATCGACACCCACCCTGCAGCAGCTTTTTCCTCAATCCGGCCCAGGTATGCTGGTCCAGAGTTTTTCAGACATGGGGTAGAGCTGTTCCTTGCTCTCCCTGTGCACAGCCGTTCATGAGGCAGTCGGGAGGCATGGCGGGTTCTAGCCCTGGCCCACCACCTCGGCAGAGCCCTCACAACAAGCCAGACCACCACCCCTCACTCCATGGGCACCGCCATTTTCCACATTTTGACTTCCCTCTCATCAGAACTCCACCCAGCAGACCAGCCCATCAGAGCCCGGATCATCGACACCCACCCTGCAGCAGCTTTTTCTCAATCCGGCCCAGGTATGCTGGTCCAGAGACTCTCAGACATGGGGCAGAGCTGTTCCTGCTCTCCCTGTGCACAGCCGTTCATGAGGCAGTCGGGAGGCATGGTGGGTTCTAGCCCTGGCCCACCACCTCGGCAGAGCCCTCACAACAAGCCAGACCACCACCCTCACCTCCATGGGCACCGCCATTTTCCACATTTGGACTTCCCTCTCGTCAGAACTCCACCCAGCAGACCAGCCCATCACAGCCCGGCCTGCGCGCAGGTTCATCAATAAATGCTTTATTTGGAGGTGTTTAAAAGAGTTTGCCTCCCGCTCGCAAGCCTGGCAAGCTTCTCATGTTGTATTTGATATGCCAAATTCCAGTAACAATTACATTAGGTCATTCCCATGACCCAATATAATGGTTTGAGGCTCTTTATGTTCCTGTAGCAAGCCGATGCCCCCTGGCCTCTACTGGCATGAGACAGGACATATGGAGATATTACTGGTGCCCGCTCTAGCAAATAGATGATCAACGGGAAGATCGTGATCGCGAGATCGTGAT
>JAJIBD010035419.1:0-14168 GCA_021461705.1 Cryptotis parvus
AAAAAGGAGAACAGGAGAAGCTAAGGTAATGATAAAACTAAGGAAGAGGACCATCAAAGAGGCCCAAGGCTTTCCTGTGACAAGACCCAGGAGTAGCTTTACGTATGCAGAAAACCCCAAAACAAGGCAATTTGGAGAAATTGTAGATGGTCTCCCAAAGGCATTTGAAGCTTTTTCCACTCCGGAAGTCCATGTGCTCTAGGACCTCTCTGTCCTCTCTGTCTCTGTTTCTGTCTCTGTCTCCTGTCTCTCTCCCTTTCTCTCCCTCTCCACACATCTCTCAAAATTTCTTTTTAATAATTTAGATAGTTTTCCCTCCCCTCCTGAGATTCTTTCTGTGATGGATGGCAGGGACCTAAAGCACCTTGCTAAGCTCAGGTTTGATTTTCTTCTGCACAGAGCAATTTCACTCACTCTGGGGATGGCCTTGGAATTTGGGTGGTGGAACCTATTACCACACTGTGCAAGTGGCTTCAGGCACAGCTTGACAGCTGCCCTCGTGGCGGTGGGACGTGAGCATCTGTGCTATGTAGGTGCCCAGAGCTGGCGTCACCAGTCCTGAGCCGTGCCAGGCTTTTCCCAGGAGTGGCCTGGGTGGGTTGAGCAGAGGCGTAGAAGTAGTTTTCTAGTAATGACATCTCTTCTCCCCACACGTCACCCCTACAATAACAGCATCTACAGAATAGAAGGCTCTATGGGGGCATTTCCCTTTCTCTTTTCATCTCTTATTCCTTTGTCTTAGTCTCTAAAGCAATGCTTGATACTAATGCTGGTAGCAAGCCCATTGGTACTGTTCCTGAATTGGATAAAAGTTACTTTAGTACTTTTCCACACCAAGAAGAGTGGCTGTACTGTTTTGAGCAGACAGTGTCCTCCCTAGGGACAGTCAGGTTGAATGAGAAGTAGAAATGTCCAGGGATTCAAAGAAACAAAAAAGCACATTCCAAGAGGGAGGAGTGACGGGAAGAGCTGAAGAGAGGTGAAGAGAAGGAACAACGTTTGAGAACCAGTATTAGATTTCAAAGCTTACAGAGGCCACTGATGGTTTAGGCGGTAGCCATTTCCTGGAGTGACGAAGCAGAATGGGAGAGAGAAAAAGAAGAGAGAGAGATAGAGAGAGATAGAGAGAAACAGGAGACCCCCAACCTGCAGCAAGTTTGCTTGCTTGTCATGTGCTGTAAAGGAAGAAGAAGACGGTTGGGTAAGTGACTAGAGAGAATTTAGATAACAAACAGAGGTTTTGTCTTGTTTCTTAAACATGGGAAACATTAAACCATACTGAAAGGCTGCTGCTTTTTGCCCCAGTGGTGAGGAAAAACAGAATCGGTCAAAGAGGAGGGAGGAGCCTTTGTAGAGGGAAAGGTCCTTAAGTGGTGAGGGTAGGATTTGAGTGGAGGGTGTCTGTGGTGGGCTGGGACCACTTACAGAAAGGAAGGAAGAAGACAGCAAAGGGCAGATATTGGTGGAAAGAAAGGGGAGCCCTGGCCGCCCATGCTTCTCTCACGACGAGGGGTGGGGGGAGAGCATAGAGAGACAGAGACAGAGAGACAGAAGTGGAGAGATGGGAGAGAAAGAAAGGGATGGGCGAGAGATTAAATGAGATATAGATAAAGGCAGAAAGGAGAGAACAGGTCAATAGGTCAGACCTCTCCCAGCGGGAAAGAAGCCCACGATGGAGAAGAGAGAAACCCCTGAGAGTCCAGGCTGTGTCTACACTCCTGCAGTGAGGTCTACACACTACAGGAATTAGGGTCCACTGGGTTTCTGGCTTGCGGCCCATCACTTACTCTCCCAAGAGAGAGAGGCAGCAGCAGAGATGTTCCATGATGTCAGAACCTGCGGAAGGAAGGAGTGTGTGTGTGTGTTTGGGGAGTTTGAAGAAGAGGAGGGTTGTAGAAGGGAAGGGTTGAAGAAGGGAAGAGGAGGTTGGGGGCAGTGCTCCTTAGCCTTTCCTCCACCCAGACCAAACAGACCACCGCGAAGGTGCATGTCCTGAGAGAGGAATTCGGCTGGCACAGTGCCTTGGTTCATTCAACGGCTGCAGTAAACGCTACCTGACGCTGGCCACATGATTAAGCCAGCTGGCCCGAATTCTCAGTCTGGATTTTGGGAGTCTAGGACCAAGGTGCTTGCAGATTTGGGGACGCTGGATTCATAGAGGTCAGTCCTTCTGCCTTACCTTTTCTCAGAGGTCTGTCTGGCAGGACACTGACCCTATATTAAGGGTGCCAACCTCAGCCCTCTTCACACTCCCAAAGCCACTGACACCTGAGTACCAGGCGTTGGGGATTCATTTCAATGTGTGTACTTCGAGGCAGGGGCGGGAGGCTTGCAGGTGCACCCAAGTGTTCAACTCATGGCCTTAAAGAAGGTAGATTTATTTTCAGGACATGCTGCTTAAGTTTAGTCACACGGTGTGTGGAAGGCACCAATAAGCCAGATAAGTCTTGGGGCTACTCTGGTCTGCAATGATGTTAAAAAATGTTTTTAAGAATTTTTTTGCTTTTGGTCACACCCTGGTGATCCTCAGGGGTTACTCCTGGCTCTTGCACTCAGGAATTACTCCTGGCGGTGCTCGGGACCATATGGGATGCCGGGATCAAATCTGGCTCTGCCACATGGCTGGAAATAGGACCTGCTGTGCTATACGTTCGGCCCTTGTTTAAAACATTTCAGTAGAATGCACCGTAGCAAGGCAGGACCATTTCCTGCTGAAACAGGCATTTCCATGGACATGGATAGGTCTGACCCTCACCCCCACCCCCAAATCTGGGAACTTTGTACTAGGCCAGACAGAGAAACATGTGCTTGTGGATCTTCTGCTCAGAATGAAAAATGTCTACAGAAGCCAGCCTGGTCCCTTCCTAGCCCCTGGGGTCACTGTAGTTCTTTCCCCCGGTTTCAATCTACTAGACCAACTGTTTATACCCATGAATCTCCCTTCTGATCACACCTCAAGAATGGCCCAGATCCTGACAGCACCCACTGAAGGACAGCTCAACCAATCTCAACAGAGCAGAGGCATATACCTCCCCCTTCTATTCTTTCTGCTGGCACTGTGGAGTATTAATAGATAAGAAATGCATATTCAACCCGCCAACCACATTAGAGTCGTCCATTCACTATGCATGAGCCATTCGCTCAGGCTCAGCACATGGAGAAAGGAAAAAATTACATTTCCAGTTAGAGAAATGCAAAGAGATGGAGTGTCTCACGTGAAGCACATTGCTCCCCACGCTTAGTTTCACTGGAAACCGCGACACTCACCGGAACTCCCGGGAGGCGGGCTAGCTTCGAGGTCAGATGAACCCACTGGACAATTGCCTTAGGGACATTTACCTTTCTGGCTTTCCCATTTCTTTTTTAAAAATAGAGCATTCTCGGGGCCTCTTAATTTTCCTTCCTAGAAGAGACATTATAAGAAAGCGGAGCAGATCAGCACAGACCGTTTCCTATTTATGCGTACCCACTGAATTGATAATACATTTTTGGTAATGAAAATTTAAGCAGCAAAATGATCTGATATTCTGGGGGTACATTAGAACATCTCACCCCATGTGGACACGCGGTGCTTTTTACGAATTCTTAAATTGTAAATTTAAGAATTGTAAAATTAAAGTGTCGGATGTCTTACCTGTTCTTTCTGGCTAAGGAAGATCGAATACAACTGCAGCTGGCGGCCTGGCTGCATCTTACTCTGTGCCTAAATCCATATGACTCACAGCGGTGTCTGCTTGAGTCACAGCCTCAGAGCAGTCACAGTTTTGCCTAAGTCTTCACTCCTCCAGCCAATAGTACATCTACCTTTTTGAGCTCACATTTTAGCTTTTGGTTCTGTGCCCACATTACGAGCGCTGTGATTCCTCTGGTTCTCTAGCAATACTGAGCCTAGATCATTGCAGGCTACTTGGCAGGTAGATGAGCAAAAGGAAGCATAAATATCCCAAAGACACAAAGCTGATCCTCCCCACTACGCCACCCGGCATGTCAAAGACAGGTTCTTGCTGGGGAGCTGGCCGGGCCACGCTAAGCCACTGGTGACCTCATTAGACAATATTTGGGTTATCATTTTCTCTGCCCAGAGAAGCGCATGGGGGTGTTGGAGTGCCTGTACTACAGGAACACTTGAATGGGTGAGGACGACTTTAGATTTCCCTGAAGGCAGCAAGAAACTCCGCGCTGGGGCCAGCTCGGTTTGACGCAACGCGGTGCGCTCCGCACGCCCTTAGCCTAAGGGCGGGTCCTCCCACGACCCCGGGGACTGCGCGGGTAAACCGGCTTTGGGTGGCACGAGGACGGGGAGCACTCCGGCGGGGCCCCCGCAACCTCGCGGGGGTGGGGGCAGAGCCCGAAAAAGGATCCTCCCGGAGGCGCCTGGGAGGGGCGTTTCGGAGTGACAGAGCTCCTGGGACTTGTTGGCTGCAAGCGAAGAAGGGGCTCCCCCACTGACTCAGAAACCTGGCCCCGGGTAGGACCGGGGAGGGGAGAGGAGGGAGGGCGGCTGGAGTCGGGGTCCCACCGCGCTGGACCCCGGAAGGCGCGGCTGGGAGGGGCTGAGCGCGGCGCGGGAAGCGTAGCCCGGGGAGCAGGCCACCCCGCGCGCCCGCCGCGGCGAGTGAAGCGGCCGGGGGCGGGAGCGGGCTCGCGGGGCGGAGCCGCGCGGGGCCGGCGCGCGGGAGGCGGCGGGGCCAGGGCGGAGCGGGAGGCGCGAGGCGGGCGGACCGGGGCGGCCGCGGGGCTGGGACCGGCCTGGCCGAGCGCGCCGGCGCCGGGGCCGCAGACAAAACGCCGCTCGCGCCCGGGCTATAAATGGCATGAGGACTCTGCCGCGGGTAAGTGGCTCCCCGGAACCCTTTCTTCCCGGGGGGCGGCGCCCGCGGAGCTTCGGAGCGCCGGGCCACGAAGGTGGGCACCGACTACGCCGCGCGCACCCTTTCTGGGCCTGCGCCCTTCCCACCGCACCCCCGGCCGCAGGGACCCCAACAACCTTCCTAGCCAACGGGTTTTCCAGCCGGGGGCTGCCTTCGCAGCGAGCCGCCGCCGCACTCCTTGGGCGCCCCGGATCCACCACGCCCCGGGGTCGCGGGCGAAAGGTCGCGGCTGGGTGGCTGGGGAGTGTTGGGGGGCGCTGCGTGCCTGGAGGCGGGCGCCGTGCCGGGCGGGGACCCCAACCGCGGGCGCGTGCCGGCGCCGACGGGAGCCGGCTGGCAGTGCGAGGAGTTGAGGCTCCCGGACCTGGAGCTGAGAGATCTGCCCCGCCCCCAGCATCCCCTCCGGCCTCCCGACAGTCAACGTTTCCAGACGTGCTCCCCCCTTCCGCGCTCCCCAGACCCGCCGCCGCGCTCTATGCTGCCCCGGGCCCCAGGGTGGCCACTCGGGGCATAGGAGGCAGGCAGGGGTGCTCTGAGCTGTCTGCTGGGGCGGAGCGGCGAGGTCGAGGCTTGACAGCCTGTATTGCAGGGAGCCAGCCCCTCCCAAGTCTCTCGAGGGGGCTGCTGGGGTTTCACTAGCGGGGTCGGGAGCCGGCTGCCGTTTGCTTTTGTTCTGCGCGCGCTTCTCCCGGGCTTAAGGGGAGCCGGGGGGCGGATGCCGCGGGAGGCGCCCGGCGCCGCTCAGGTACGCCCTAATCCTGGGAGACCGCGGCCGCTTTCCTGGCCGGGGCTGGGTAAGCGACACTCTCGGTGGTCGCGAGCCCCGACCTCCGCGGAGCCCGCAGCGAAATTGCGGCGTCTCAGCGGTGTGTGCTGGGCGGGCCGCTGTCGCTGTCACGCGCCTCCCGCAGCACTCTCAGGCTGCATTTACATTCATGGATCTGCGCCTGGAGAAACATTAATTAATGTCATCTCCGCCCCGGGCGCTCGGAGACTGCTGGTCTTGAGAGTAGCCTTTCTAGGGGGCCTACGCTGGGCAGAAGGCGGCTTGCGGCCAACACCCCAGACCAAGACGTTTGTTTTATTGAGCGCCTACAAAGCAATGCAGATGTATAGAAACATTTAGAGTTAGTAAATCGCCGTCGTGCTTCTGAGGGTGTGCAAAACTGCTCTGCCAACACCAAGCTTCCGAAGATACTTGTTGAGAATGTTTAAGGTCAGAACTGGTGCTGTAGCGACTCATGGCCAACATGTGTCCACCACACACCGACTGAGTGCACGGGGCGAGATACCTCTGAGGCGGGCCTGTCCTTTAGGGCGCGGAGGAGAGAACCTGGGACTCCGGGTCTTCATTCCTTTATTAGCTGCACTCTATCCTTGGTCTGCTGGCTGTGAAGAGAGACGCCAAGGGACCCCAGGTGAGAGATGAATACAGTCAAATACCAGGAAGAATGTCTCTGTGTGAGACTGAGGCCATGATGGTGGTAGGATGTTTGGGGGCGCTTTTGAAGGGAACGGGTCAGAAGGGAGCAGGTTGGAAGCAGGCTGCGAGCCACGGAGGTGGAAGTGCCCCTGGTAAGTCTTCAGATGAGAACTGGGCAAAATAATGAAAACGACACGGGCTGGCTCTTCAGTTTCCTTTCCTGCAGAGAGAGAAGGCGGCTCTTTCATCCAAGCACTGCTCTATTTGTTTACTCTTGTGGGTCTGGGAATAATAATATGGGGGTGGAGGCTGAGGAGCACTGCGCCAGTGGCGGAGGAAACAGACGCTGTGGTTGGAGAAGTGTTCGAGTGGCTGGAGTGGATTTGGGTGGAGCTGGAAAGTTTGGTGCATGAAGCCTGCCACAGTTTTAAACCACGATACCTAAAATTAATAATAGTAATAATAATAATAATAATCACTGTATCACTGTCTTCCGGATCATCATCAATTTGCTTAAAGCAGGCCCCAGTAACATCTCCAATCTGTACTGTCTCATGCTAGTAGACCCCAAGGGCACCTGTTGATCCAGGAACATAAGAGCCTCAAACCATTCATCAGGTCATGGGAATGAGGTCTAAAATTGTTACTGGTATTTGGCTTATATCAAATCGACACGGGTAGCTTGCCGGGCTCTACCGTGCGGGTAGCATACACTTCTAATAATAATAATAATAATAATAATAATAATAATAATAATAATAATAATATACAATAAGGTGTGCATGGCTCGCAATTGCTTAGGCTCCCAGGACTCTAGGCCAACAGCTCCTCCTGGGAGGAAGGAACTTTCAGATGTGGCCCATTGTTGCCCCCTTGCAAGCGATCTTGGGGAGTCCACTACCTGCTAAAGGTTTGATGACTGTATTATTCTGACAATCTTGGGATCCTGGTACAGAGGAATATCCAGACCGGCAAGAAAACTATTCTCCAGTCCATCGGCAAATATTTGAACACTTACGGTATTACCTATGGTTGTGATGGGCCAGTAGTCTGAGACGGTCTATGTCCTCCAGAGGTGTAGCAGAGCTGTCAAGGCAAATCATGGGCAGCATGCATGAACTCCACGGAGCCAACGCCTAGGGTTTAATGTCAGGAGAAGAAAACAGTTATAGCCTGGTCGGTTCTCTCCTTTATCAGAGAAGGAGAACTTGCTCTCCGTAGCGCTGGTTTCTTTTGCCTTGGCCTCTAGCAATTCCTGCGCTCTCTCTACTGAAGAAGCTACCTACAATGCTCACTTTTCTTAAGTGGTTTCACAGCTGCTTAAAAAAATGCCGCGACGATAGGGTGTGAGAACTTGAAGGACCCCACATCTTTTCTGGAAGTAGGCCAAAAGATTCACAAAAGATGTGGCAGGCCGCAGGAGCGTGTCAACACCGTGACACAGTCTCGAGACTTGTAGGAGGAAGGCAGAGAAAACCAGCAGATTCCTGAAATCAGGACTGTGGGGAAGAAACCCACTGACCTCAGGAGGCGAGCAGGGCCTAGGGCTAGAAGTCCGTCCCCACCCCCACACACACACCACCTAAAGAGGGCATGTGTTGAGTAAGAAGGTGTGAGGGAAACAAACCTCTTTAGGGAGCAGAGGAATTTGATAGCCGGTCACTGGAGTCGTTTCCGTTCATGTACCAGTTCAGCACTGCGGAGCTTTTGCCTGGGACCTTGAGTATGGAGGTCAGGGAGGCTAAGAGCCCAGTTTGGTCACTGTGACTCGCGGCTGGTGATGACCCACGTCTTCTATTGCAGCTGCAGGTGTTGCCTTAGGTCCTTCTGTTCTTTCAGACATTGTGGAGTTTCTTCACCTGCTCTGAACCATTGCTCTCTGCCCCACCAGGAGAATGTGACTTCCCTCTGCTTCCTTTTCACGCTCTGCCAGTTCAGGTGCGGGTGCCTACAGCAGGTAGTGTTATTTCAGTCCTCCTTCCTCCGAGCTACCTCTCTTCTCTTTCACCCACTTGCTGTGAGATGGGGCAGGCGGGGAGGGACGTCCTCCGCCTTGCAGGTTCCTGTTCTCTGGCAGGGGTCTTTGTACTTTAAGTCCGTCTCATTTTGAAACAAAAGTCTCTGTGGCCTGTGAGGAGGACTTCAACACTAGTGCAGGGAACTTGAAAGGCAAGAGCCTTTCCTAGTAAGGGTAATGTGCGACCACTCCCAGAATCCATGCGCACAGGTCTCTCCTGGCTTCCAGGCATGAAAGACTAGAGCCGTCGTAGATTTTCCGATGTGGCTATGATATAATAAGGTACTTGGGGACCCGCGAGTGGCCCGGGAGGCGTTTGCCTTGCGTGGCGGCCTGTGCTGGCCCAGGTTTGATCCCGGCACCCTTATGGTCCCGAGCACCGCCAGGAGTAATTTCTGAGTGCAGAGCCAGGGGGAGTAACCCCTGAGCGAGTGTGATCCAAAAAGCAAAATAAAAATAAAATAAAATAAAATAAAATAAAATAAGGCACTTGGTTGGCCTGGCCTTCACGCACTTCTCTGAAGTGGAAAGGCTGATGGATCATCTAGCCCAAGGGCCCCTTAGTTGGAGTCCCAGGTGGGAATGGTCTTCCAGCGGGGAAGCCGTGCTCCCTTTACATCTATGCCGTGGGGTGGGGCTGAAGTCTTTGTCGCGGTGCGGTAGAGCGCTGGCACATGTCTCAGCTCACCTTAAGTTATATCAGCATCCCCCCCATAATTCCGCACACCTGGCATGCGTGATCCATTAGAATTGATAATTAGTTCCATCAAAATGTGGATCAGTCACCAAACTCTTACCTTCCTGGGCCTCCCCGCCTCCCACCTCTCCAGCATCCAGGAGGGGATGGACGGTGTAGTGACCAACGAGACAACTTACCTGTGACTCCTGCCCCAACTTGTGACCGTGGACAGCCACCCAGCATCTCTTTCAGCCCTCAGTTTCTCCCCATGTGGAAATGGGGCCCAAGACCATGGTCGTTGATTTGCGAGAGCCGCTTGCAGGCAATTTGTAATTGTAGTTTGTAATTACAATTTGTCTTTATGGTGGTTAGAAATTTTACTTCAAATCTCCAAATCAGTTTTATGTTTTTTGGTTGCGGAAAGGTTGCATTAGTGCTCAGGGCGTACTCCTGGCTCTGTGCCAAGGGATCACTACTGACAGAGATCAGGGGGCACCATTTGTGGTGCTGGGGGGTCAAATTCAGGTTGGCTACCCAAGAAAGACAAGCACCTTGCCTGTTGTTTGCCTCTATAGCTGTGCAAACTAGTTTCTTGGCTCTTGGAAGAAGTATTTTTTCACTTTTCACTTTCGTCTTCCCATTGTTCATCAATTTGCTTTCGAGCGACCGCCAGTAATGTCTCCATTTGTTGGGAATGAGGCCCCCGTATTGTTACTGTTTTTTTGGCATATCGAATATACCACGGGTAGCTTGCCAGACACTACCGTGGCTCTGGATTCATCCCAGGCGGCCCAGTCTTTTTCTAGGTGAGACCATCAACCATCCAGGGCCCATGGGGCAGAGCCTGAGTATGGACAAGCCTGTCTCCTGTCTGCCACCTGCTGACACAGCCGGGCACCCTGCAGCCACACCTGAAGCACACCTCAGGGGGGCCAGGGAGTAGTACGACAGGCAATTGATTTTGCATGCATCTGAGCTGGGTTTGATCTCTGGTACCCATGGCCCGAGTCCCACCAGAAGTGTTCCCTGAGCACAGGGTGGGTTTAGTCCCAGACCAAATCAAACAAACCGAAAAATCTTTTGCCATTGGGAGCCTTGTAGGGAGGCTTCTTTGGGAAATTGAGGATTTGGCTGTTGAGGGGTCCACCTATGAGTGTGAAGTGCTCACCTGTGTTACCAAGGGGCGCAGCTGCTCCCAGGCCCTATAAGAGGCCATTCAAAAGTGCTCTTCCAGCTTTCTGGATCCCTTTTTAGATTTTTTTAAATGGTTGGTCCGTTTTGTTTTTTTGGGAAACGCTGAGAGAGCTTTGCTGAGCTCAGAGGTTGCTGACTCTGTGCTCAGCTATTGCTCCAGCAGTGTTTTGTGGGGGCGCCACGGTGCTGGGGTGAAGCCTGGGTCTCCTGCATGCATAGTGTGTCAGCCTGTTGGGCCAGCCCTGACTTCCCCTCTGACTCACGGCTCCCCACACCGGCAAACATGCCCTCTAAGCCCCAGGCTTCAGTCTTGATCTCCGCCTCGATCTCGGGCTTGAAGTTCCCATCTTATTAGGTCTCTGGTGCGTTTAGGAAAAATGAAAAGATTATCTCTCCGCCGAGTGCTTTTACTGCGTTCATGGGAAGGTTGCTTCAAGCATACCAGTGAGTTGGTGGGGATACCACCTCAAACAAATACACAAACCAAAGTGCCAGCTGCTCTTTGCCTATCTGTGACTAGACTTTCTCCATCAACTCCTAGTCGTCACCTGGGCCACAACTAAAAAAAGCAGAAGTTGGGGAGAAATACATTTCCTCAAACTAGACAGACACAGCCCAGGAGATCAGCTTTGTTGTTAGAGGAGAGACTAATCTTTCGACTTTTCCGAGTAAGGCAGGTGACTGTTAGAGAACACAGTCGCAGGGTGACCTCAAGATAAGGGCCCTAGCCCCAGTGCCGCTCCGGGCTCTTCTTCCCGTTGGTAATGCTCTGCAGGAAGATGGATGTTCAGGACCAGGGAGGGATCCGGAGCAAGAGGCTCTAGTCCAGCCAGTATTAGGAATTTTTATGGAGCGGATGAGGTTTTTATTTATTTGCTTATTTATTTATTTGCTTATTTATCTATGTATGTATGTATGCATGTATGTATGTAGCATGTATGTATGTATGTATGTATGTATGTATTTAAGTCACTGGTGAGATACAGTTACAAAGTTGTTCATGATTTTTTTTTTTTTTTTTGGGTCACACCTGGCCATGCTCAGAGGTTATTTCTGGCTCTTTGCTCAGGAATTGCCTGCCAGTGCTCTCGGGACCATATGGAATGCCGGGATCGAACCCAGGTCGGCCACAACACAAGGCAAACGCCCTACTCGCTGTGCTATTTCTCTGGCTCTGATTGGGTTTTATTTTATTTTTATTATTTTTTTTTTGAGTCACACCTGGGGAGGCCTCAGGGATCACCCCTTGCTTTGCACTCCAGGAATTACTCCTGGCAGTGCTCAGGGACCTTCTGGGATAACTGAGGATTGAACCTGGGTTGAGTCGTGTGCAAAGCAAATGCCTGGACCCTGTGTACACTCTAGCCCCTTATTGGGTTTCATTCAGACACTGTTCCAACACCCCATCCAGTGTACATTACATTCCCACTACCAGTGGCCCCAGTTTCTCTCTCTCTAACCCCCATTCTGCCTGTCACTATGGCAGACCCCTCCCCTCCTCCTCTCTCTCTCTCTCTTCTGTGCTTTTAGCTAGGTCAGATTTCCCCCCCATTCTCCAGCAGTCCCTGACATTTCCTGACCGGAAGCAGAACTCACCCAGCCAGGGCTGTTGCTATGCAGCTGCCTTTCATGTCCGAGTTGGGGGAGTTAGACTCCGTAGTCACAGAGCCCTCTCCAGGTGACTCCGTTTTTCTCCTGTTGTTTCAAAAGCAGCTTTATGATCCTCTGGGTTTGGGAAGCACACACTTACCCGGAGTTTTTAAGATCAGTGGTCAAATGTAGTTTCCTGATCTTGCCCCCTGCTCCCAGTCTCCTCAGTTTTCAAGAAACCAGGGAAATAGACAACAGTAGAAATGTACGTGCTGAGTATGAGAGGCTGGTGAATGGAAACCCCTCTTCTACCACCTTCTCAGGCCACTATTCACTCTTCTGAGGGACGCTCTTGTTCAAGCTGGTGCGCTTCCCCTGGAGATCTCTGAACTGTTGCTTTAAGAAATTGCTTTCTGCCCAGGATCCACAACTCCACGGGTTCGATTCCAGCACTTAGCTCACAGGTAAAGCGCAGACAGGTGTGGACAGTAAGGATCTGACTCTAGAGAAGCTTGTTGAGAAGGTTTCTCCACCTGCCTTTGGAGATGGTTCCCCACCTCCTCCCTCCCTCTCTCTCCTACCCTTTCCTCCCTCCTCTCTCCTACCCTTTCTCTCCCTCTCTTTCTCTTTCTGTCTCTTTATGTCTCTCTGTCTCTGTCTCTCTGCCTCTCTGTGTCTCTCTCTGAGTCTCTGTCTATCTGTCTCTCTGTCTCACTCTGACTCTGTGTGTCTCTCTCTGTCTCTGTCTCTGTCTCTCTGTCTCTGTCTCTGTCTTCTAGCTTTTTGGGCCATACCTGGTGGTGCTCAGGTCTTACTACTCTTTGCTCTATGCTCAGAGATTACTCCTGGTGGTGCTTGGGGATCTAATGCAGGTTGGCTGCATATAAAGCAAGTGTCTACCCGCTTATCCAGAGTCTCTCAGACATGGGGCAGAGCTGTTCCTTGCTCTCCCTGTGCACAGCCGTTCATGAGGCAGTCGGGAGGCATGGCGGTTTCCAGCCCTGGCCCACCACCTCGGCAGAGCCTCACAACAAGCCAGACCACCACCCTCACTCCATGGGCGCCGCCATTTTCCACATTTGGACTCCCCTCTCATCAGAACTCCACCCAGCAGACCAGCCCATCACAGCCCGGATCATCGACACCCACCCTGCAGCTTTTTTCCTCAATCCGGCCCAGGTATGCTGGTCCAGAGTCTCTCAGACATGGGGCAGAGCTGTCCCTTGCTCTCCCTGTGCACAGCCGTTCATGAGGCAGTCGGGAGGCATGGCGGGTTCTAGCCCTGGCCCACCACCTCGGCAGAGCCTCACAACAAGCCAGACCACCCCCCCTCACTCCATGGGCACCGCCATTTTTCCACATTTGGACTTCCCTCTCGTCAGAACTCCACCCAGCAGACCAGCCCATCACAGCCCGGATCATCGACACCCACCCCTGCAGCAACTTTTTCCTCAATCCGGCCCAGGTATGCTGGTCCAGAGTCTCTCAGACATGGGGCAGAGCTGTTCCTTGCTCTCCCTGTGCACAGCAGCTTTCATGAGGCAGTCGGGAGGCATGGCGGGTTCTAGCCCTGGCCCACCACCTCGGCAGAGCCTCACAACAAGCCAGACCACCACCCTCACTCCACGGGCGCCGCCATTTTCCACATTTGGACTTCCCTCTCGTCAGAACTCCACCCAGCAGACCAGCCCATCACAGCCCGGATCATCGACACCCACCCTGCAGCAGCTTTTCCTCAATCCGGCCCAGGTATGCTGGTCCAGAGTCTCTCAGACATGGGGCAGAGCTGTTCCTTGCTCTCCCTGTGCACAGCCGTTCATGAGGCAGTCGGGGAGGCATGGCGGGTTCTAGCCCTGGCCCACCACCTCGGCAGAGCCTCACAACAAGCCAGACCACCACCCTCACTCCACGGGCGCCGCCATTTTCCACATTTGGACTTCCCTCTCGTCAGAACTCCACCCAGCAGACCAGCCCATCACAGCCCGGCTGCGGCCCGTCCGCGGTTCATCAATAAATGCTTTATTTGGAGGTGTTTAAAGAGTTTGCCTCCCGCTCGGCAAGCCTGGCAAGCTTCTCGTGTTGTATTTGATATGCCAAATTCCAGTAACAATTACATTAGGTCATTCCCATGACCTAATATAATGGTTTGAGGCTCTTTATGTTCCTGTAGCAAGCCGATGCCCCTGGCTCTACTGGCATGAGACAGGACATATGGAGATATTACTGGTGCCGCTCTGGCAAATAGATGATCAACGGGAAGATCGTGATCGTGAGACCGTGATGCGCTCTTACCCACGACTAGCTCTCAGCACCCTGAGATCATTTCATACTCTAGTAATCTTGTATATTCCATGATGGCTTTTTATCCAATTTATTTTCCTTTGTGTGTGTGTG
>JAJIBD010035420.1:0-36461 GCA_021461705.1 Cryptotis parvus
TTATTTCTTATCACTTTCCCCATTTTCATTCTGTCCCCTAAATTCCCTGGCTAGAAATGTTTGTCTCTCTTCTTTTGAGTCCTATGTGTTGATCCATCTCTGGTGAAATTAGCCTTATTCTACCAAACCTAAGTTGTTATCTATTAAAACAAGTTTGATTACTCTGTTTGAATCATATGAATATTTGGCACCACCTATGAATTCTGAATCCTTAAATACACATGTTTATCTCTGTCACAAAGTGGTGAAAGCACAAACATGGAAGACCAAAGGAGTCCCGCATTCCCTGGAGCAACTCGAACAATGAGGGGAGAGGAATTGATAAATACCCTTTCTTATTCTCGGGCCAATTATTCTAAGCTACCTTTTATAGTTTTTCAGGGACAGCCCAGTGAATACTCAGACTCTTTTCTAATTGTGTTTAATTATGTCTCTTGGATCAGTCTGGCCTCCTTGTTTAATCCTACTACTTCTAGAGCAAGTGAACTGATGAATCCCAAGAATTACTTTACAAAGTAAACCATCCACACATAATCTTTCTTCTCATAGTATTTTGTAGACACCTAAGCTTAGATTCCTTTGAGATAGATGTGCTATTAGTTGCCTGGAAAACCAAATGTGAAAAGTCTCACAGTGAAGCGGAGTGTCTGATGCCAATGTTAATGTCATTAACTGCTTTATCATCTCTTTACAGAAAATGAAATTACATTTAAAATACATTTTCTTTCTGCACAGCTAATATGTTACAATGCTGCATAATAGTTCAAATCAAATTTATGCAGAAAATTATTGAGCACCTGCTCAATGACGGGTTCTTGATTAAATGCCACTTCTCACAAGAGTATTGTGATAGTTATTGAATAACAATTAATACTCTGTGAAAATTAAATTTTGCATGTAAGAAACAGGGGATATTAGAAAATTTAAATAACAACTACACAAACTCACAAAGTTTGTAGAGGCCTTACCCATTTTTACATCTATGAGCAGATATTTATTGAGTACATATAGTATACCAAGAATTGCTCTGAAAGATAGAAATACAATTTAGACCCCTGCCCTCATGAAAGACAAACTTGTATCTTAATAGAGGATTCATATAAAAATAACTAAATGTCATATTGATGGCAAAATTGCTCCTCATTAAGAACCAATAAAGTAGAATAAAGTTTTTTAAGAGAGATCAGAGTTTGCATATGTGAAAAGCAAAAGATATCCATATTGCCAAGAATGACAGGATGTGAAAGAGAGGAATTTTTTAGGGCAGGGAGATTTTTTCTGGTTTTTTATATATATATATATGCATACATATAAAACTAGAATCTAACTATTCTAGTTAGGTTATCCCTAACTAGAATAGTCTGGAAATGTTTTGCTATTGTGGAATAGTCACTGATATTTTCCCTTATTTGCCAAGAACTTTCACCTCTAGATTACCCAAATATGAGCGCCCTTAAAGTGCTATACTTAGGTTTCCATAGTTTGAACTTTGGTTGCAAGTGTGCTTCCCTCTCTCCCGTGGTGATGTTTCTTGGGTTCTTCTCCTGAAACACATCTCCTGCTCTTCCTACTCTAGTGTCAAAGGTCAGTTTAAGAACATAACCAGGCAAGTCCTTCCTGCAAGCAAATACTACAGCACTTATGCTAGTGCATTTTAATTATTTTCATCTGCAACAAGTTATTTGCCTCAGAAAAGGTATAAGTTAAATCTTGTTCATTTTTGTTTTTCATGTGTCTGGCATGCAAATATGCTTGCTCCTCCCACAAAACATCTATGTTATCATTTTGAGCCTTCCTCCAAACATAGGAGGGATGGGTGCTGGAACATTGTATGACCGAAACCCAAATATGAACATCTTATGAACATCTTTGTAATTGTACATCTCACAGTGGTATAATACAATATTTAAAAAAAAAGAATTTAGCCTTAAGGAAACATTAAGTATTCCTATATTTATATCATCTTTTAGAACTTGGTTTTTAGTTTTTATTATACCACCGTGGATATAAATAAAAGATATACAATTAAAAGTTCATGTTTGGTTTGGTCATACAGGTTTCAGCACCCTCCCTCAAGATTTTTCTTGTTAGACATTGATTTTTTTTTTTTTTTTTTTGCTTTTTTGGGACACACCCGGCGATGCTCAGGGTTTACTCCCTGGCTCTGAACTTAGGAATTACTCCTGGAGGAGCTCGGGGGACCATATGGGATGCCGGGGATCGAACCTGGGCTGGCACAGGCCGGCCGCGAGCAAGGCAAATAACCTACCCGCTGGGCTATCGCTCCGGCCCCTTTTGATTGATTTAATATGAATAAAATCAATAGCTCTTATCGATCATCAAATATACACATTAAAGTTTAGTTTCTTAGGAAATATACTTTTAAAGTTTTAGTGCTGTACACTATTCCTCCAAGAATTCTACCTAGCATACAGGCAAACATTTAACTTTATGCTACTTGGATATAGATCCAAGGACAAAAGTAATCAATGTGAGAAGTATAATACTTATGACAGTATGGTGCCCATAAATTGCAACTGATACATTTCAAAATTTTTCTCTTCCTCTTTTTTTAAGTGTTGGAGCCTATCCCACTCAAAAGGATTAGGACCAATTTGTAGAGTAACTAGATCAAGGAGTTTATAAGCCACAGATCTCATAAAATTTCCTCTCACAGATGCACTGCATTGTTTTAGCAAGTGTCTTAAAGGTCATTGGTGCTGATTTTATGATGTGTATTCCGACAGTCAATGAAAAAAGCTGAGGAAAGAGAAAGTTGCAATAAAACCCACCACTTGATGGAGTCATATTGTAAGCAATGTACTGGTTTGTAGACTTGGCTAAAAAAAAAAAACTAGTTTAACAACAACATAAAGATATGTGTTCACCTCAGCCAAATTTGATTTTAATCGAAATAAGGATCAAATCTCACTTGCACCATTTTTTACACATGGTCAGCATTTAATAAATATATGATCCTTAGAAGGATATCTTTTGCCACTCATGAATTTTTTTTCTACTATTAAAATATCTGTATCATTCCATGTGATCTCACACAGCCACAAAGCAAGAATTTAGGATGGGGGGTAATCTAAGAATAAATTTAAGAAATCCATTGCAGGAAAAAAAGATGTTCAAGAAATTTATACTCACAATGAAACAATTTAAAAGATTTTCACTTCCTCCTTCTGTCATATTCTGCTTTGAGATACGGTGGGAATCAAGAACTCATAATGAATAAGGCAGAGAGGTGCTTGTTGAACTCCTATTTTGGAGTGTTAATCAAATGGAAGATAAAAGAGAAAGAAGCCAGAACACTGCTCAGTGTTTTCCAGTTATTTGACCTAATGTGTACATTCAACCAAATAATTTACTAGAACAGAGGTGTGGATAAAATCTTAAATATCAAAACTCTTCAAAACTGACAAAACTATAATCATTCCTTGAAAAAGCATCTTCTACCTCCTAGATATCTAAGCACTGAGAAAGCAAACAAAACACTTCAGTCCTTAGGCTTTAGCAAAGTCTATTTCCAATATTATTTCTCAACTGCCTTGGTTAAAGTGACTATTTGGGGTAATGAGTAAGAAAATCCTTAATGTTTTGCCAAAAAGTCATTCACACTTACTTCTCTATTTGTATATATATATATATATATATATATATATATATATATATATATATATATATTTATTTATTTATTTATTTGTTTCTTTACTTATTTATTTATGGCTTTGGGAGTCACACCAGCAATGCTCAGGGACTACTCCTGACTCAGCGCTCAGGAATTTTTCAGGGAGAGACAGAGAGACAGAGGTTTCTTGGTAAACATTGAGAGAGACAGAGAGAGAAGAAAAGGGCTTACCAGAGGGGCAATCATGGGGTGGCAGGTCGGTAGTAGGAGGGAAACAGAGAGCATTGATGGTGGAAAATGTACACTGATGGAGGGATGGGTGTTGGAACATTAATAACTGAAACCCAAACATGAACAACTTTGTAACTGTGTATCTCACTGTGGTTCAATAAAGCTATAAAATAGATATGGATTCCTCAGAGCCCTCCGAGTCTTCCTACTAATACCACAAGAGCAGAAAATCCTTTCCACTGAGGATTATCCAAAATACACATTTGTCGGGCGCTCCCGCCAGGGGTCCCCGACAGTGCCGGAAGCAAGTTCCCTTCTACCTCCGAAACCGGCGAGGAATGGATGAACACTCAGGAATCCGATCGCGGTTTTAAAAGGCTTTACTTATCACAGGTTCAGGCATACAAATCAGCAAAAGGAAAAACCCGATGCTAGGATTCCAGGCTAGAACCCCAGCCACGTGTAGGCCAAGATGGCGACCACCACGCGTAAAAACTTCCAAGGGGGAATAAACGCTCACAAGGCGAGATCCCACAGGGAAGAAGAAGGCCAAAAAGCCAAAAGCCGCAGGGAGCCAAAAGCTGAAGGCTGAGGAACCAAAAGGCAAAAGGGTGAAGGGGCCTCAAGTCAGCCCCTTATATACACCAAAGTAACCCAATCGGGAGGTTGTCATGCCAACAAAGAACCCTAAACAGAGTGTAGTGCCACACCCTATTGTAGGTATAAACAAAGGTTACACCAAGGACTAATCCGAGATTATCTCTTATGTAAAACACTGGAGAGAGAGGGGGCTGATATAAAGTAATACATCTTAACTTCATGAGCTTCATGTAATCTAGATGGTACCCACAAGGTCCTTATTATCTGCACCAGGGTGATTCTGAGTATCTTGTTCTCATGTACTGAAAGGGTCATACTCGCCTGCTTAGAGCAAACTAGTATGATCCTTCCTATAGTCTACCTTTAGTCTCAGCGTAGCCAGGGTGGTAGTCTCCTTTGTAAATTCTAACTGTCCCACGTTGGGTGCAGTGGGTATAAAGAGGAGCTGTGCCCAATCTAGAAAACATAGAAGCCTTAGTAGATGTATAAGTCAGAAGTTATTCAATCAAGGTGACTTCTGTAACTGCCACACCCTCTAGAAGTGTTTACATAGAAGAGAGATCTCATTAGAATGAACATTGGCTTAAATAAGATTAAGCTGGGAGTGAGCAAAACAACAAAACTCCCAGATTAGCTAAACATGTCCTCCAACACACATTGATGAACAAATATATAACTTTGCTTTTGTAAGACACTAAAATAATGGGGAGGGTTTGTGAGGATTTTGTGGTGTGCAATGATATATAGCTTCTCTGTGCATTCTAGTTAATTTTATCCTTCCACCTCTATCAGAATTTGTGGAGTTTTGTTCATTTTTTTTATTGAGAGGATACTGGGCTCCTAACACGTTTTAGCATTCAGATGTGCAATGCCTCATCTCACAACAGACTACGTCACTATGCCACTAACAAATGTCCAGTTACCATCACTATTCAATATCTTACCACTTACCTAGAGTACTGTCATATCTAATGCTTTTTTTGTCTCTCCTAGTTGATTTTCATATTCATAATTCACCCTCTATCTTGGTAACATTCTATTTTGTTTACAGTGATCCCCAACATACAAAAACAATTCAAACTGTGACCTGTAATGCTTTTAATATCTGTGACAATTACCAAAGGGAATTTTTTAACAGGTACCTGAAAGTCAACGGATTTTTATGCAATTTTTATATAGTTGGTCTAAGATAGGCACAATTCATATTTTAACTATTTTAATAATCGCAAAGGAAAACAAAAAAATAGAACTAAAGAAGCTGTAGGGGCAGGGAAGAATAAGAGGAATGGATATAATGAGAACCAAAGACAACACGATCTTCTGGGTTCAATAAAAGATGATGGAAGGTAAAGAAGGCTGATCTAGAGTTTTAGAATAGAAGGAGGAGCAGATGATTAAAATAGCACATAAAGGAAATGACCAAGGTGCAGAAATAGAAATATCAGGAAGATCTGAAGTTAGTTCCGAGTGTTCAAGAGTTTTGCATTTTTGTTGTTTTGTTTTAATATTATTAGTAATATAGTTTTTTTTATAGCTGAAAAGCACATGCACTCTTGTGTTTTATTTTTTTTTTTAGGGATAGAATACTGAAAGACAAGGTAATATAGTTTTTAAAAAGCAAGATAAATTCCAGAGCTGGGAGGACATTTATGTAAATCCATTGTCAGTTTCATTTCACTCCTTAGCATATTCTCAATCCTTTTATTGATTCAATGCATATATAGTAATATCTACTGTTTGTCACACACTAGGCAGGAGATATTGCAATGATCTACAAAAATCCCTTGTCCTTAAAATGATTGTCTTCATTTGGAGTTATAAATGACTAAGGGTATAATAGAGCAGAGGTTAATAATCTGAAGAAAAATAAAGCAGGGAACAGGGGGAAAGGAATACTGTGGAAGGGATAGAAGATGGAATAAGGATGTATATTTTCAAGGAGTCAGGCAGCCTTCCCTGGTAATATTTCTCCTTGAGCAGAAACTTGAAAGAAATGAAGGAGACTGTCTTGAAATTGACTTCCTGTGGAAATAGTGCAAGAAGAAAGAGCAAGTAAGAACACTGAACATGCTTGAAGTTCATAAAGCAGAGCACAGAGGCTAGGGTGGTTTGGGTATAGTAGCAAGGTGAAGTAAATAGTGATATTAAAGATATAAAGAAGTCCAAAGGGCAGGCGTTTATAGAAAGGAGGGTGGGATTATGTAGATTGTCTTTAGAAGTAAAGAGAAAGTATAAGAAGCAATGGTTCTCTACCATGTAGGACATTTGAATCACAATTGGTTCTCTACCATGTAAAACATAGAATCACAATTCTAAGTCTTACATATCACAATTCTATGTCTATTTGAAAGTTTAAAAAGACAATTGGAGAAATCGTTTAAATTTGTGCCAGATTTGCACCCCAGAGACTGTTTAAATATATCTAGGATGAAGCTCAGACAGCAGAAGTAGCAGTTGTCCCAGTGCATTGAGAATCATTGCTGTAATAGTTTATATATAGATCACCATAATGCTATGATCACTGTTTGAAGATTTTAAAAAATCAGTTGACCAATTTAAATAGAGAGTGAAGCATTAATTTTTCAACTATTTTTAAACTTTAGCTACTGTTTGGAGAATAGACTGTATGGGGCAAGGTCTGGTTCAGGCCATCTTTGTCAGGTTTTAAACTTTTTTGTGTTAAATATGTGTGACTTTTGTATTAATGTAAAATACATGATGAAATTTAAAATATATACAAATCATAAATATATTAATGAAAATCAGAAGACTATATTCTCTATTATTTCTTCTAGGAATGTTTCTTTTATAAAATATTATGATTTTATTTATATATTTATGTATATGTATCATTGTGGGTCACTCTCAGCAGAGGTTGCGATGCTCAGAATCAAATTCTGGGTCCTGCTCACCAAAGTGTTTGCTCTCCAACATAAGCCTAGTCCTCAACTGTACATGTATTTCTAAAGATTTTTATTTGGATAATGAATTGTGTGAGTATAGCTACTGCAACCAAGTACCACAAACGATTTCTTAAAACAACATAAATATATTTCTTAAAAAACATAAAATAAACCTTATGACTTAAAACAACATAAAATAAATCTTATGACTCTAGATGCTAAAAGTCCCAAATGCAAGAGTTAGCAGGTCTATGTTTCTTTTGAGACTCTGGGCAGAAGAGTCTCAGAAGGAGCATATTTACTCCTGTCTATCATCACATGATGGCCTTATGTCATCTTTCCTCTCAGTACTCTGTATCATTGTCTAGATTTCCTTTGTTATAAAAGACCAGTATTTACTTAGAATTTATTTATAGTGATTTACAATACTATTAATAATAGATTTTCGGGCATACGATATTCCAGTACAACACCCACCACTAGAATGTCAGCATCTTTCCACCAATGTCTCAAAGTGCCATTCCATCCCCAACCCCTTGAAAAACTTAGTTCTTTATTACTACTGGTTTGTTATTCTCTTGCTTTATGTTCCTTTCTATTCCATACACGAGAGAGTTCATTCTGTATCTGTGCTCTCTAACTTCATATAATATGAAACCTTCTAGTTCTATCCACGTAACATCAAATTATATGAATGCTTTCATTTTTTAAAAAGAACCTGTTGAATTACACTAAAACCCAGATAGTCCTTAATATTAATTTGCTTAAATCTGAATAAGATTGGCTCTAATAAAAGTAGCAGTTCTTATATTGGTTCTATCTCACTTTTTCTATTACAGCAAATACTTTCCCTGAAAATGATTGAAACTTCTTTGAAAATTTGGTTATTTTTGCAATCCTAACTCATGGGATATAAGTATGCAGAGCTTTTGTGGGGGGAAGGGAGAGGGTCTCACACTGGATCCTGTAGCACTAGGTCTTAGAAATCCTAATATAGGTTTATTAAAAATAATCACCTTGTTTTATCAACAGGTTGTTCAAGTGCATATTGAGTCAATATTTACTAGTTGCAAAATTAAAACAAAGAGGAAATGTATAAAATTTATTATATCATTTTGAGAATACTAAAAATATGGATTCTTGATAAATTCGCGGAATCTTAACTTGTAAACCTTAGTATTATTCCAACTTAAGTGATCCATGTATTTTATTTGAGAAACATTGGGTCTATACAGACAAAAAATATAAAGCTACCAGCTTTTTCCTTTGTAAGACATACGTATTTATATAACTATCACAAACTGTATTATGGATTCACCATCAGGATCTCACCATTCTAAAAGGAAGTGATCATCGATATCAAAAGAGCGGTTCGGTAGGGTGATACTATTTCAACAAAACTCTTCAGCGCCACCCTCGAGAACATCATGCAACAATTAGAATGGGAAGGAATGGGAGTGAGGATAGACCCTCAGCAACTACGCCACCTCCACTTCACTGATGACATCGTTCTCATAACACCAAACATTAGCCAAGCGGCACAAATACTGGCTGACTTTGACGGAGAATGTGGAAAGATAGGTCTACAGAAAAATCTCAACAAAACTATGTTCATGAAAAATGAACTAGTTCCAGAGGCCCCATTCACTCTCAATGGAACAAACATCTCTGAATGCAGCAGTTATGTGTACCTAGGTTGAGAAGTCAACATGATGAATGACCTAAAACCTAAGCTGCGCAATAGGAAGAGAGTGGCATGGAATGCCTTCAAAAGCATAGAAGAAATAGCGAAAAAGACAAAGAACCTCTGGCTCCGGGCATATCTCTTCGATTCCACTGTTCTCCCTGCATTAACATACGCCTCAGAGACCTGGATCCTATGAAAGCAGGATGAGAATGCTATTCAGGTCTCCCAAAGAGGAATCAAAAGAGTTATGTTTGGAATATCACTCCTCACTGAAGTGAAAGAAGGAATTCGGAGTTCTGACCTCCATCGCTGTTCTGGAATCAGGGACGCTGTCTCATTTGCCAAGGCATCGAAAATCAGATGGACTGGACATGTAATGCAATTTGGAGGTGACCACTGGACTAGAGCCATTACTGACTGGATCCAAAAGGATGTCAAAAGATCATGTGGCTGCCCACCTACAAGATGGTCAGACTTCTTTGTCAAGACCCTGAACAGTTTAAGGCTCTTCGTATTCCTGAAGCAACCAGATGCCATTGGGCTACACTGGCATGTGATGGGGTCAAATGGAAGTGTTACTGGCACCGCGCAAACAAATTGATGAATAATAGGATGTCAAATGATCAAGTGATCAAGTCACAAATTTAAAAATCTCTTCTTAAATTAGGTTAATTTTGCACATTTGTAACAAGTTTTGCTTCCCTTTATAAACTTTAAAACACAAGAGGCTTAGTTAATAGAGTTTAACTCATTGCTAAAATTTAAAATCATCAGTACAGTAAGAAAAATTTATTTTAAATATTTTAGATGTAAGATTTTACCTTCGATATTACATAGCAATGTAAAATAAAAGTTAATATTTTTAATATTAATTCTTGTCAATACTTTAAAAAATACAGTGATACTATCTCTTGTGTTTCCATTTTTTCTTTCTTTTCTCTTTATCATGCATTAATCAGGCAATGGAAGTTACCATCAATCATTGAGTTTGACTCTCAACTTGACCTTATTTTATCTATCTTTCAAACTCAGTTCTCTAATCTTTAAGGTGGACAGGCAACCTCTAGAGAATTAAAGCAATGATTTGTGAAATATAGATACATAGTAGATATTCAACATTGATAATTTCATTTTTTTCTTACCTTTTTCTTTTTTGAAGAGGAACGTGAATTTGGTCATCATTTCTTAAAAATTCATTGATGTAAATATGATATGAAAGTAAAGTTTTATTAGCTGTGGAACTAACTTCAGATGTTCAGAGTTTGAATTGTTGCTATTGGAGGTTCTCTATTTTTCTTCCTAGTCAGTCATTCTTTTGTTCTTGAGATTTGTTTGGGCCTTTTAAACTTTATTTCAACCATTCTGCCTAAAATAACACCATTTGTTAATCTTGTTGATCCAAATTTATTTTATAGCTGTTTATATAGAGTGGATTTTGTTTATGTATATCAAAATGTCAAAGAAGTAGGGTAACTTTGGCTATGTTCTGGATTTATTTCAGTTTAACTCACTTTGAAACTAAATCAATACACTTTTTCCTTTTGATTTTGACTACACCTGTAAGCTGAACGCCTGTGATGATTAACTATTTATTATTTCAGTTTGGATTGTGGATTGTTTTTGTAATTAAAAGCAGATGGCAGAAGCTGGAGAAAAATGTGTTGCAGCTGATTAGTAGAAATAAATGAATTTGGAGATATTTAACTTCTAGATAATAGATGGGTCAAACACAGTTTATACTTCACTGTGTGTACTTTTAGAGTAATTCCAAACATTATGTTTGATAATGTATCAAGAAGTAGGTGTTTGTTCTTCATCTTCTTTTGCTCTCTGTTCTATGACAGAATGCTCACTTTTCTTGTATAGCACATGTGCAAACACATTAATTTCAGCTCAACTTTGTTATTTGGGTCACTAGTGGCTTCATGATAAGGATTTGCATGGTTTGGAGGTATCTTGAGGCTAAAACATTTTAATTTGTTTGGGTTTATTTCTTTACAGGGCTTATGAGTGGCTCTTACCAACATTCAATAACATTCAACTACTCCACAAAGCTTATCATTATAGTCCTCATTTTTCTGCTGAACACAAAAGCATTCATTAGCTAAAAATTAAGTTATTTAGAAGTTAGACATGTTTTTAACCATATCTGTAGGCAGATGTCAATACCTTCTTAGGTTAAGATTGATTAAACTTTGATATTCCACTCCCTGGAATTGTGAAACCAATGAAAGATATTTTCATGTGACTGTTTTCAATAAACCTGTATCAGGACTATAAAGCTACAGGATCTAGTCTAACCTAAACACCACCACATTAAATCATTGAATATTCATATTTCATTGGGGTGGGGACACATCATATTTTAGACTAATGACTTCTGCTTAAGAACACAATATATAAGGATCTCTGTCACATTTCTCTTTCTTATTCCACAACTTGGTTTCTCATGACTTAAACTTATAATTCTACCATACATATTAGATTACTGAATGTTACCTGAACACACTTTCTCACTTTGAGATTTTGCACAGGCTAATTTCTCCTACAATTTGGAGCCATGCCTTTCTTTATTCACTATTTGACTCTTCACAATCACTTTTACTCCTGCTTTTTATTTATAATTTATCTAGAATAATAGACTTTTTTAATTTTTTGGCTAAGTCTTCCAAGGGCCCCCTATTTCTTCTAAAGCACCTTAATTTGAACTAATCTCATGTTTATTGCAATGTACTATCTTTGCCACTATGTTTTATCTTTATGAGTTTCTTGAAATAATTATTACTATGCCTAGTGTTTAAGTCAAAGGTTATAGTCAGGATCAGGACTTAGTTGAATACCTACTTAACTCTGTGTATCAAACAAGTCATGGAGAACCAGGTAGTTGGCATCCCTCTCATGCATGTTGGCTTCATTCTGAGACTTTTCTGATGACAAATATCACTGTTGATACTTCAAGGTATATATTATTTCAGGCCCTGTATAAAGAGTGTCTTCTCCCTCAACTTCCAGCAAATCCTCATGGAATGGTATTAGCTCTGAGAGGAACACATGTCCTTTTAAAAGTAATTAGTCTAGCCATAGAGAGAAAGATTTTCTGTCTGAGCTGGATTAAGATGCTTAGCCCTAAAGTTATATTTTGAGTTTATGCTAAGAGAGAGAGATCCTGACAAAGTTTAGTTGGCCCATTGTTTGGGTGGTGATAAAGTTGTTGATCACTTGATCACTTGACTTCCCATAGATCATCGATTAATCAAGCGGCAACAGTAACATGTCTATATGTCCTTTCACGTGCGAGATAGCCCAAGGGCATCTGTCTGATCCAGGAACATAAAGATCCTCAAACATTCCATCAAGTCATGGGAATGAGGTCTATAATTGTTACTGGTATTTGGCATGTCAAATACCACATGGGTAGCTTGCCAGGCTCTGCTGTGCGGGTGGGATAATCTTGTAGTTACCTCAAAACATGAACATTTATCAAAGTTGCTGATAGCTAAAGAAAAGTGGATGCCATCTGCAAAGCAAATCATGATTGGTCACTACAATAAGCTACAGAACTGAGAAATCAAGTTTCTGTGACAAAAAAGAAAAGCTTTCTATGGGGTGTTGGGCCAGAAAGATAGTATAGCAGTAAGGCTCTTGCTGTGCTAGTTCTGACCGGTTTGATCCCTGACATACATGTGGTCTCCTGAGTTCTATCAGAAATGATCCCTGAGCACTGCAGGTTGTGGCCACTGCCTTGGTTAAAAAGCACAACTCTGATATATATATATATATATATATATATATATATATATATATATACACATATGTGTGTAAACCAATGTGTGTGTAAACCAATGGTATATATATATACATACGTGTGTGTGTGTGTGTGTGTGTGTGTTGGGGATGCCGCTGGGGTCCCCGACAGTGTCAGGACAGAAGTTCTCTTCTACCTCCAAGGACGCCTGGAAAACGGATGAAAACTCACTAGTCCGGAGAAGTTCCAAAAAGGCTTTTAATAGTACAAAAGCTCTTCCACAGTAATCCAATATAATGAAAGAACTCTAGTTCTGATCAGAATTTAAATCATACAAAAGAGCCTAAGTTTCCCACCAAAGAAAGAGGATCTCACCTGAGAGGAATCCTACTCAGAAGAAGGGAAAATGGCAAAGGGGCCTAAGTCAGTCCCCTTATATACACCAAAGTAATCCTAGCTGTGACAGGGAGGGTCTTCTCAACAAAGAACCCTAAACAGATTGTAGAAGTGTGGTTACACACCCTATTACAGGTATAAACAAAGGTTACTCCAAGGACTAATCCCTTCTATGGAGATTATCTCTTATGTAAAACACAAGAGAGAGAGAGAGAGAGAGAGAGAGAGAGAGAGAGAGAGAGAGAGAGCTGGTATAAACTAATACATCTTAATTTAATGAGCTTCATGAAATCTAGATGGTACCCACAAGGTCCTTCTGATTTATTTATTTATTTATTTATTTATTTATTTATTTATTTTGTTGCTGGTTTTGGCATATTGAGCAAAAAGATGTCAAAAGAGGGGTTCGACAGGGTGATACCATTTCACCAAAACTCTTCAGCGCCACTCTCGAGAACATTATGCGACAATTAGAATGGGAAGGAATGGGAGTGGAGATAGATAGTTGGCAACTACACCACCTCCGCTTTGCTGATAACATCATTCTAATAACACCAAACATTAGCCAAGCGGCACAAATGCTGGCTGACTTTGACCAAGAATGTGGAAAGATAGGTCTACAGCTGAATCTAAAGAAAACTATGTTTATAAAAATGAACTAGTTCCAGAGGCCCCATTCACTCTCAATGGAACAAACATCTCTGAATGCAGCAGTTATGTGTACCTAGGTCGAGAAGTCAACATGATGAATAACCTAAAACCTGAGTTGCGCAGGAGGAAGAGAGGCATGGAATGCCTTCAAGGGCATCGATGAAATAGCTAAAAGGACAAAGACCCTCCAGCTCCGGGCACATCTCTTTGACTCCACCATTCCGCTGCATTAACATATGCCTTAGAGACCTGGACCCTACAAAAGCAGGATGAGAATGCTATTCGGGTCTCCCAGAGAGGAATTGAAAGAGCTATGCTTGGAATATCACACCTCATTCAAGTGAGAGAAGGAATCCGGAGTTCTGACCTCCCTCGCTATTCCAAAATCAGGGACACTGTCTCGTTTGCCAAGGCATCGAAAATCAGATGCACTGGACATGTAATGCAATTTGGAGACAACCGCTGGACTAAAGCCATTACCGACTGGATCCCACGGGATGTCAAAAGATCACGTGGCCACCCACCTACAAGATGGTCAGACTTCCTTGTCAAGACCCTGAAGGAATGGCTTGAGGCTCTTCATATTCCTGAGTCAACCAGATGCCATTGGGCTACATTGGCACGTGATAGGGTCCAATGGAAATGTTACTGGCGCCCGCTCGAGCAAATTGATGAATAACAGGATTCAAGTGATCAAGTGATCGAAAGTGATTTATTTATTTACTTGTTTATTTATTTATTTATTGCTTTTTGGGGTCACAACCGGCAATGCTCAGGGGGTTACTCCTGGCTCTTCACTCAGGAATTACTCCCGGCAGTGCTCGGGTGACCCCAGGGTATGTCGGGGATTGAATCTGGTCGGCCGCATGCAAGGCAAATGCCTTACCTGCTGTGCTATTGCTTGGGCCCCTGTCCTTCTTATTTATTAATAAAGGACCAGGGTGATTCTGAGTATCTTGTTCTCTGTATACTGAAAGGGTAAAACTCGCCTGTTTGGGAGCAAACTAGCATGATCCTTCCTATAATCTTCCTATAGTCTCAATGTAGCCTGGGTAGTAGTCTCCTGGTAATTCTAACTGTCCCATGCTGGGTGGAGTGGGCATAAAGAGGAGCTGTGTCCAATCTAGAAAACATAGAAGTCTTAGTAGATGTATAAGTCAGAAGTTATTCAGAGCCAAGGTGACTGTGATGTCTTTAAGCTTATCTTTTTTTATATTATAGGAGACAGACATGGGGCAGAGCTGCTATTGGCTCTCACTGTGCCCAGCTGCTCATGAGGTGCCCAGGGAGGGATGGCAGGTTCTAGCCCTGGCCTGCCACCCCAGCAGAGCCTCACAATAAGCCAGACGACCCCCCCACTCCATGAGGATCTCCATTTTCTTTTCTTTTTTTTTTATTTTTGGGTTACACCCGGCAATGCTCAGGGGTTTCTCCTGGTTCTGTACTCAGGAATTACTCCTGGCGGTGCTCGGGTGACCATATGGGATGCTGGGGATCAAACCCGGGCGACATGGGCCTGCCGCGTGCAAGGCAAACGCCCTACCCGCTGGGCTATCGCTAGGACCTCCATTTTCTACATCCGGACTTCCCCCTCTTCAGAACTCCACCCAGCAGACCAGCCTATCATAGCCCAGCTCGCGTGGCTGTACTTGGCTGTGCGGTTCATCAATAAATGCTGGATTTTGAGATGACTACAAGAATATGCTACCTGCACAGCAGAGCCTGGCAAGCCTCCCGTGTCATATTTGATATGCCAGATACCAGTAACAATCATAGACCTCATTCCCATGACCTGATGGAATGGTTTGAGGCTCTTTATGTTCCTGGAGCAAGCAGGTGCCCTTGGGCTCTGCTTGCATGAGACAGGTCATATGGAGATGTTACTGGTGCCTGCTTGAGCAAATCAATGATGAATGGGAAGATAGTGATACAGTGATATTATAGGATTTAAATATAATTTAGCTTATATATGTGTTAGAATTACACATGAGGCTCCAAGTTCAATTCCTAATACTGCATTACATGCTAAGTACTATTGTATGACTCTGGTGGTTCCAGCATCTCTGACCCTGAGCAGCACTATATCTCAGCACCAGACATTGAACCATCTGGTCCAGAGCACCGGACCAAATATAATCAGGTGTGGCTCGCCTGAGCTTTGCTTAGTATCTCCCTCACCAGTATAAAATAAATAAATAGAAACTTTCCTAACTTAAAAAACGTCTTCATACTTTATGAAGTTGTATGCTACACAATATTGATTATGGAATCTAACCTCTAAGGTTACAAGGTATGTAGAAAATGAACTGAATTTTGAAGTCAGCTAATTTATATAAAGTCCCACATTTTATTCTTACACTTTTTTAACTTCTTAGAGTCATTATATTTATTAGAAGAGGAAAACTATCTTATATTATGGAAATACATTGGGAATAAAAAAGAAATCATATGCAGTAACATATGCAAGAGTCTGAAAACTACAACTTCTGCCTTAAGTCTTCCCTTTAATAAGTGGTTGAAATTGTAGGAACCAAATATGCTGTTATGGAATCATGACAGATTTGTGATATATCTGTAAAAGATTCTGCCAAATTTTAATGCAAAAATTAGTTAACATTTGTTAAATTCTAAATACACACAAGGTATTTTGCAAGACTTCCATTTCTTGACCTGGCAACAAACCTCTGAGGTGACTAGATCACTAGATCACTAGATCACTAGACATCCCGTTGTTCATTGATTTCCTCTAGTGGGCACCCAGTAACATTTCCATTTGACCCTGTCACATGCCAGTGTAGCCCAATGGCATCTGGTTGTTTCAAGAAAACGAAGAGCCTCAATCCGTTCATTCATGGTCTTGACGAAGAAGTCTGACCATCTTGTAGGTGGGCGGCCACGTGATCTTTTGACATCCCTTGGGATCCAGTCGGTAATGGCTCTAGTCCAGCAGTCCTCTCCAAATCGCATTACATGTCCAGCCCATCTGATTTTTTGATGCCTTAGCAAATGAGACAGCATTCCTGATTTTGGAACAGCGATGGAGGTCAGAACTCCGGATTCCTTCTCTCACTTGAGTGAGGCATGATATTCCAAGCATAGCTCTTTTCACTTCCTCTTTGGGAGACCCGAATAGCATTCTCATCCTGCTTTCTTAGGTCCCAGGTCTCTGAGGCGTATGTCAATGCAGGGAGAACAGTGGAGTCAAAGAGATGTGCCCGGAGCCGGAGGTTCTTTGTCTTTTTTCACTATTTCTTCGATGCTTTTGAAGGCAATCTGTGCTGCTTTCTTCCTCCTGCACAGCTCAGGTTTTAGGTCGTTCATAATATTGACTTCTCGACCTAGGTACACATAACTGCTGCATTCAGAGATGTTTGTTCCATTGAGAGTGAATGGGGCCTCTGGAACTAGTTCATTTTTTATGAACATAGTTTTGTTGAGATTCAGCTGTAGACCTATCTTTCCACATTCTTGGTCAAAGTCAGCAAGCATTTGTGCCGCTTGGCTAATGTTTGATGTGATTAGAACGATGTCATCAGCGAGCGGGATGTGGTGTAGTTGCCGACCATCTATCTTTCACTCTCATTCCTTCCCATTCTAATTGTCTCATGATATCTCGAGGGTAGCACTGAAGAGTTTTGGTGAAATTGTATCACTCAGCCGAACCCCTCTTTTGACATCTATGATCACTTCCTTGTAGAATGGTGACTGAGGCAGTCATCGAAGCCCTAGTCAAACAGGGTGTTCAAACCCAATACATCAAGATGCTTCGTGAGCTGTATTATGGATTCGCCACCAGAATCTCACCATTCTACAAGGAAGTGATCATAGATGTCAAAAGAGTGGTTCGGCTGAGTGATACAATTTCACCAAAACTCTTCAGTGCTACCCTCGAGATGTCATGAGACAATTAGAATGGGAAGGAATGAGAGTGAAGATAGATGGTCGGCAACCTCCTCTACTTAAAATCCATTCATTACAAAGAATCATCAATAATAATGTGAGGATAGTTGTTTAAAAACTAACTTCAGATCATTTTTTTTTCAATTTATCATACCATCATACACTATAACACATTATAAAGTTTTGCAAATAAGTACTTAAGTATGTGTTTACATATTCCTTTAAATTATTATACCTTATAATCTATCACATTTGATATGTCCATTGCACAATTTTTAATTAATTCAGATATTGATAGACATTGGGATTCTGTTCAACATTTTTATTGCAAATAATAATCAAATGCTACACATATGAATGTATAAATAGCATAAATATGATTAAATTATGTATAAATATGAATAAATATGAATGTAGAAATTATTTATGATTATATATGTATATATGTATATAAGCATAAATATGCATAAATATGTATGTATAAATGTATGAATAATAATCAAATGCTATAAATATGAATGTATAAATAGCCACATGAATTCTTTTGAGTGTGAACCCAAATGTATAATTTAGTGAATTCCAGAGTAATGCTAATTTTAATTTATGACAAACTTCCGTTCATTTGTCTACATAAAGTGTATCATTTTAGATTCTTACAACTGGTGCACAAATTCCCATTTCTTCATAGTCTCACAAATATTTATGTTTTCATAGAAACCATCCATGACTTTTTTTTTCTTTTTGGGCCGCATCCAGCAATACTCAGGGCTTACATCTGGTTCTGTACTCAGGAGTCACTAGTAACAGTGTTAAGGGTACCAAACTAGGTGACAGAATTGAATCCAGGTTGACCATGTACAAGGCAAATTCCCAACCATTGTAATATTGCTCCAGCCCACCAACCATGACTTTTCTAATCTTTTCCAAATATATTTATGTTATTTTTAAGATCCAAAAAACAACTTCAAAAAATAAGAAAAATCAAGATGATTTTGACTAATAATGGACATAGAAATGTTGAAAAGTGTAATGTCCTTAATAGTGTGATTTGAGACTATTCGGGTCTCTGATTTGAGATCCTGATTTGAGACTTCATTTTTATACAGTTCTAGAAAGATGTTGGAAAGCCTTTAATCTTCTCCATCTTATATTTCCCTGTATTTCTCTATTACTAATTAGAATAGAGTTTCACCTTGGTTTTCTCCATACCTTTATATTCATTTGAAACTAGCTCATAACAGAGCCAGTGTGACAGTACAGCAGGTAGGGGGCTTGCCTTGCTGCAGCGGTCAGCCAGGTTTAATTTTTTGGTTCTATATAAGAACCCCACACACAGCCAGGAATTATTCCTGAGGACCAATGGGTGTGGTCCTTCTCTTCATTCCCAAAAAGAATCTAGCTTATGCTAGTCACCATTATGTACATAAATTTTCTGAAATCACTTTATCACCACTGTCATTGTTTTCTATGTGGTCCTCATCAATTATCATTTGCTCTGAAGAATTTTTCTCTACCCCTTCAAAATGATCAGAGACAAATATGATTATATCATCAAATGATTCAATGTTTAGATCCCTAGATATGATTATATCACCCACCAACATCTTCTGCTCTCTTTCTCAAACACGAAGCTCTTTGGGATAATGGAGCATGCAAATCATTCTAACATAACGATTCCCATGAGTGAGAAAAAATTAAAAACAACAATTTACATACGAAAATAAGCAGAATTGCCCTGTGTAATTGGAAATACAGTTGCATAAATGCTAAACAAATAAACATAAGCTTAAAAATATTTTCCCACATGAAGTCTTTGTAGTATATGAGCAATGTCAGAGTTTATCATACAAAGTTGAAATCATCTATCATTTACAGTTATCCTTGAGAAATTCTAACTTACAATACCATGAAAGGTCTTTTTAGCATATCATATGAGGTCCTCTATGAACTTATCTTTGCCTGTATCTTTAGAGTCATTTTATCTTAATTCTCTCCATATGTTTCAGAAATGTCACATTCTTTGTGATTTTTAAAACACCTTTCTCCTACATGCCTCCATGTCTTTCAAATGCCATTCAACTCTGTCAAGTTTCATATCTATCTCTCTACTCAAAATTCTGCTATAAGATCACCTCCATTTCTATATGCCTAACTCAACTAAATAGTATTTCTTCAAAGTGTTCTTTTTCCAGTGTCTTCCCTGCCTTAGAATGTTGCTGTCTAGCATCTCCTTATACCTTATTATTCATATGAGATTGCAATGAGTTAGTAGTTAGCACATTTGACTCTAACCTTAAAATAACAATTTAAAAAAGTAATTTATTAAAAGCATGAGTTCTTGAGTTAGTTTCTATGGGCTTGAAGCCCAAATACTATGACATTATATGTGTATGCTTTGAAGCAAGTCGACAGATTTCTCTGCACCTTAAAACTCTCCGTTAAGTAGGGTCAGTAGTAGTAATTACCATACAGGACTGTTAGTTTTCTTTAGGATAATATATGGAAAGAATTTTAGAAGACTTTCTGACAAATAAAGAACATTCGCAAATGTTATATACACCTATTTTTTTTCACTTTTTATTTTAAAATCCCACAAACCTTCTGAAGAGTAGGTATCTTAAATTCTCTAATAAAACAAATAGAATTTATTTCTGTCTTCAATCACAGCTCTTTAGCCAAAATACTAGCATATTTAAATTTTTAAAGATACAGAGTAAGCACATGACCAGGAAACCCTGAATGTATTTTCATATCCCTGATGTTTCAAATTATTCTGCAGGCTCTGTCCTAGAGTTGGCTGAGGTGGTGTCGTGTCACAATAATTATGTTGAAAAGGAAGTGATTAAAATGCTAATGGTTTGAAAGGATTTCATTTTCCATTTTGATATCAGGAAATGGTCCAAACCACCACAGAGAAACTTAAAGGCAAACCTATGTAAAGAGACACATCTTTCAGAGTTATGAAAACCCATTACATATTTGTTGAAAGGAAAACATTTTGCATTTGGACAATAATTCTACATAGAGAGAGAAGACTGCCAGAAGGCATGTAAAATTGCTTGGACTGCTAGGGATTTTGTTCAGGGTCTGAGACCAGTGATAGATGATTGTAAAAGAACTGCTTTAAATAAACCAAACCTCTTGGATTAGCGTCACTGGACTTAAAGTCCCTTGAGAAAGACCCGTCTCTCGTGATTTCCAGTATACTCCACTTCCAATGAGCTGGAAATACCACAAAAAAACCACTGTTCTCACGGTATTTTTTGCCTTTTCCATTTCTGGTTTTAGCTAAGAAAAAATGGTATGTGCAGATCAAAAATGGCATGTGTACATGACAGAAAATCCAGAACATCCAAGTGTTTGATCTTTAAACCAAATAGAATTCATTTTGACTTTCAAATAAAATAACTTTGAACACAGTTTTATAAGTTCAATTGATAGATGTATGCCTACGTGTGAGCCAGATTTATTAAACAATGGCAATCCTAACATTGTACTTGATACATGATGATGGAAGCAAAGTGGCAAAATTACCATAACTGGTTAATGTCTCAAAATTTTTTAATTAGGGATATTTATTTAAACAACTCCCCAATATGTTCTGTAAACAAAGTTTCATACTTCAGTAAATATTTTGATGTCTTATCTAAATTAAGTTGACTTTTGTTTATTTAAAAAAATTGCTAAAAGTATTTAATTCCATATTTATACTGAACTTGAATAAATTGCAACAGGTAATTTTTAATCACTAACTCTGAGCCAGGCAGTGTGCTAAGAGCTAGGGCCATAGTTAAGGGCATTGTTGACACATGCTAAATCTTTTTAAAATGTGTAAGTAAGAATACTTAGATAAGATAACCAAAGTTGGGGCTGGAGAGCCAGTATGGAGGTAGGGCCCATGACTTGAACTCAGCTGACCTGGGCTCCATCCCCAGCACCACGCCTGGTCCTCTAAGCCCTGCCAGGAGTGATCATTGAGTGAACCACCAGGTGTAAGCCCTAAGTACCTCCAGGTGTGATAAGAGCCCCCCCAAAAAAAAACCCAGAAAGATAACCCCAAAGGTATGTGAAGTAAAGAATAAGAGGAAAAAACTACAGTGCAAATCTTCATTTAAAAGTAATCTCACATGAACAGAAAGGGGAGAGAGATGCAGAGACGGGAGAGAGAGAGAGAGAGAGAGAGAGAGAGAGAGAAAGGGGGTACCTGCTACTGAGGCAGCCTGGGGGGTGGGCAGGAGGGGTTGTGGACATACTGGTGGAGGGATGGGTGCTGGAATACTGTATTACCAAGAACCAATTATGAACACCTTTGTAACTATGTTTCACTGTGGTATAATACAAAATTTTAAAAAAGGTGATCTTACATGGTATGCTTTATATTTTATTTGTTATTAATAATAAGAAAAGTGATGAGTGAAAATTAACTGATTTTTAAAAAATCCTATGAAATCTTAAATTTTTTATGACTAGTGTTTACTATTCTAATTAAAAGCAAAAAGAGAGTTATTACTTTTAAAATTTTTTGTGTGGCAAATAAAGCACTGTTCACAAACCAAGTAAACAGATCCTATAATCTAATTTAGGATTCTAATGCTGATCCATCTGGTAAGGAATGTCATTATTTATAATACACTTAATTTAGTTGAATTTAATAACTTTTACACACATTATATGCATATCAATATAATTAATCAATGCATATTAATTATGCATGTTGATATAATTAATATGATATTATCTGTTATAAACTCAGAACATGGTTCAAATATATTGGGTGTAAATTTTTGTTCTATATCTTCCTACCTGCCTAACTACTTAAAGATACAGAGTCTACACCTGCAAAATAAGAATTATCATTGAAACAACCTTATAAAGTTATTGAAGTATTAATGACTATAAGTATCTGAGTGTATAAAGAAAAATCTATATATGCTTCCTCTCTTGATCTGTAGTAGTATCAAAGTTAACAAGAAACTATATCTATGAACTGTATTATGCAAATAAAACTGATATCAGAAAAAATTATATTCAAATTATTCATTTCAATAAAATCAGGACTTGGGGTCAGAAAGCTAGTACAGTGGGTAAAGCTCTTGCCATGCTAGTCGCCAGTCTGACCTCTATCCACAGCAACACATATGGCCTCCTAAATACGTCAGAGTTGTCCCTGAGCCCAGAGCTGGAAGTAAGCTCTGAGCATCACTACATGTGGCCCCAAAATCAAACAAATGAAAATAAAATCAGGAATTATAACAATAATGAACAAGAAATCATTCAAACACCTCTAGGTATAATATTCTCTTATAGAGAACTGGAAGCAGCTGTTAAAGAATTTCTTTTCTGTTAGCTAGAATGAACGTTCCTTTCTCAAAAAAAAACTAGCAGCTTTACCTCAGAGTAATAGCTTGCTTAAGGAAGTTTCTGGGTAGAAGACAGGAGGGGAAAAATGTTCAGGGAGTTTGTAGCATACCTATGGTAAGAAGGAAAGTAGACTAACTGCTTAAGGATTCTACAGGGACCCTGAGCCAAATAAATTCACTCCTCCAGGGACTTCCTCTACACATTGCAGAAAAAGGAAGGAAGCTTCTCACGTGAAATAAAACAAAATGTAGTAGGATAGGAGCTGACTGACTACATCCTAGAAGGTATTATTATCCCAGAAGCAAAGAATGTTTTTTTTAAAGTTACTTTTATTCTGATTATTTTGTCATATTTACATTTATAGAATAATTATATTATACGCCAGAAACTAGTGTAAATAACACAGCATACCAGTTATAAGTTAACTATATATTTTTAAAGGATGGCATGAAATGGCGAGGTGGGGAGGCGGAACTGATTTCTTCAAAGTGTGTTTGAAGTACAACTCAGAAAACAATACTGTTGTGCCATGAGACTGAAGCTCACCAGAGTAAGTAAGTAATTTCCCATGACAAGGATCTTTCATGCACTGACTCTCAGATTTAAACAATGGAAACAATGTGATAAAGGGTTCCCAGCTATAGACAGATGAGTCCCTTGGAAGAGTTTGCTTTGGAGGAGTTTCCTTTGGAGGAGTTTTTCCTTGGAGGTGGGACTCGTTGTCACTAGATCCTTGTGAATGATAGTCACAGTTAATACATAACGTGAGGTAAATATTCTCTCATTACATTTGTACCAGCTGCACCAACTTATAAAGGCATTTGCTGTACTAAGGTATAAAATAAAATAATGTCTCCTGCCCCCTCCCCTAACTATTTCTGTTAAAACTTACGTGACCTAGATCTGGATTAATAGCTAAATGAAATATCTCTACTCCATCAGAGAGGTAACAGTTCCTTAGCCTCACACAAAGATCCTATTTCTGTCCAACCTCTGCCTTATTGGGGCATCTAATAGCAACCAATGATGGGGCCTTTGCATGGACTGGGACACACCCATTAAAAAAGTCATTCATGAATGACTCTTCATGAATCCATATGCAATCCTGAATAAAGTTCATAAGATTCTTTCTATAGTGTTGCTAAAATGTACCTGATACACCTTTCCATGAAAAGAAATTAGTTCTCATCAGGCAAGAAAGGTTGTCAGTGGTGGAAACAAGAGGCCAACCACCCCCCCTCACCCCTCCTGCATCACCACTGCCACTGCCAGCCATGCAAAAGAATCAGCAGTCACGTATTCCTGGGGGTTGTCCCAATAACTGTGTATCATGAAAACTTTGGTGCTGAGCTAGGAAGTAAGATTCAATAAGATCATCTGGTAGCCAGAAGCAATTAAAACCCTAGAGAAGATGGGTAGCTGTCGGGGATACCGTCGGGGTCCCTGACAGTGCAGGGAAGCGAGTTCCCTTCTCCGGCCGGTGGGGAATGGATGAAAACTCAGGAATCCGATGCAGTTTTAAAAGGGCTATACTAACACAGGTTCCAATACACAATCCAAGAGCAGGGAAAACCTCCGGACTCTGGGTTCCCAGCTAGGCCTGAACCAGGTGTAGGCCAAGATGGCTGCCACCAAGTGTTGAGGCCCAACAGAGAATGGGGAGGACGGAGAAGCGAACGCCAAGGGAAGCCAAAATGGCAAAAAGGGAAAAAGAGAGAGCTTCTTTCTTCTTGCAGCTTATTTTATAGGTAGAAATTCGCCCAAATCTTCCAGCCCCGCCCATTCTGGGCTGGGCTATTTAGAGATGAAAACAGGAAAATAGCTCTATAGAAATGTAGCAACTTCAGGAGGCCTTTTTGGCTGTTTACAAGAACCCAGAGCTAATTCAAAGCCTCCTAGCAGAGCTGGGAGGAGCTATAAGTTAAATGTAACTTCTCCTGGCAGGGAGGGTAAAATGCCCTCAGGCAATTTCTCCCAGCACCTCACCTAATGTCTTGAGCCAAGATCTGCCTGGAAAGGCCTTTATAGGATAGAGAAGGGGGTTTCTGAGATGGCATGTCTCTGTACCAAAGACTATACTAATGCCAGTTAAATATTTCTCCAAGCCTTCACAAGAGTCTCGTCTACTTCATGGTAGTTTTGTATTTTAGTTGCCTTTGAGTTATCAGGGGAGCCATGCTTGCTTGCTTGGAGGCAAACAGCATTTCTCTCTGAGCTAATTACTTAGAGATACAATTTGGCCAGGCAAATATGCTGGTAAGATCTAGCTAGTCCCACGATGATTGTGGTAGCATGAGAGAATATTTATACCAGCCAGTATAGAATACATGGTCAGATAAACTGCCACATTTAAACTACCCCCCTATCTACAAAGTGATCTGCAGGAGGCAATCCAGGCCAGTGCAGAGGCTTTTAGGCTTTTAGGTGTCCTGCAACAGGTAGTAGCATAGAAAAACAGAATTTTGATCACCTGGTAGCCAGAAGCAACTGAAACATGAGAGAAGATGGGATACCACCATAGAAAAATAGACTTCATTGGATCCCAATGATATTTCTAGGCTTAACGGGACTGGGGAAGTGCTCTCAACATAAGTGACTCTAAATTCTCCAAATCAATGTTGTTGTTTTGTTTTCTCTGCTTAAAACAATTAGAGAGTACAGGAAAAGATTAAATTAGATGTCTCATAGTTTTCTTTCTAAGGGAAAAACTGAAATTGGTTTGGTTTTGAATCATGGGGGCGGGGGATCAGAATACTCTTTCCCCACTCTGTTCCTAGTAAGTCTAGTGATGCCTGTCATGTGAAATGGAGCTTTTGCCAAAAACTGTTTATAAATGAGCAATTAGAACTTACTAAAGCAATTCAGATGAAACTTAATTGATGAGTGACCTGGTGCTATATATCAAGTTGTGATTTTTTCCTTTTTAGCCAAAGTGTAACGTGACATTTGCAGACATACTGCAGAACTTCTTTGTCTTTGTAGGAATGTCATTATCCAGGGTTAGAACTATTTACCACAGAAACAAAATGGGAAGTAGTTTGGTCAGTGTAGAGAATAAAATAGCTATTTAATACCCATTGCTATAATTTACCCACATATTCTGGTGTATGCATTTCTATGTGTATTATACAGATGTGTGCAGAAATAGAGACAGGCAGAGAGAGAGAGAGAGAGAGAGAGAGAGAGAAAGGAGAGAGAAAGGAAATGTGAGGGAGATCCAGAATACTAAACAAGATTATCATATTTAAGATGATTATCATAAACAAGAAATAGTATTTTTTTATTGAAGTAACATCATTTTGTGAAATTATATGTCTCAGGTGGACAGAATTAAATTCACATTTTAAAAAATGTTTAATATTTTATTATTCCACCGTGAGATATACAATTACATAGATGTTCATGTCTGGGTTTCGGTCATACATTCTTTTCAGCACCAATCCCTCCACCAGTGCCCATTTCACACCACCAATGTCCCCACTTCCTTCCCTCTCCCCAGCCAGCCTCCATGGAGAGTTCTTTATCTCTTTTCTCTTTCTCTCTCTCTCTTTCTCTCTTCACCCTGTGGCTTGCAATACATACACTCAGAGGCTATCATGTGTATCTTTTTGCCTGTATTCAATACTCAGTTCTAGGCTAGTATCATCACTTACAACAATTGTTAGCGCACTGCCCCCTTCTCTGCCCCACCAAAACTTCGACTCCCACATGCTTGTGGTAGATTCCATTTTTGGAAAGACCTCCTGATCCATGTTTTGTCTGACCTTGGATACTGGTATCATAATATATAAAATCACATTTTTAAAATTTGGTGTAGACCTCTCAAACAGGGTCATGGGCATTGAGTTCCATCCAGCAATTCTTGGCCAATCAGACTGAAGATTCAATACAATGCCCTGAGGATGTAGTGTTACTCTGTCAGCCAGTCTGGGGATTACCTGGGCCATTCTCCTGGTGCTTGGGGCCCAGAGATGCTAGGGGTACCTGGTGGTGCCAGGGATCAAACCAGGGTTAGCTGCATCCTTTACTCCTATATAATCTTTCTGGCTCCCAAATCACATATCTTTATTAAATTAGATTCAAGAAATTAGCAGACACAGGATAATTAGTTACTGCATTAGTTAAATCATTATGTAAGAAAACATAAGGTAAAAATAAAAATATCTTTTCAAGTCAAACTAATTTCTTTTTTCTTTGTCTATTTAACTTGCAATATGAAATGTAGTTATAAAACATAATTTAGCCTTTTCTCCATACTCACTTTTATTCTACAATTTGATACAAATTGATGTTATAATAATATTCTAGATATTTCTCATTTAATTCTCTAGGGTATAGGTAATTCACATATTTATCATTCCATGATAGATAATTACCCCAAATTTTCAAACTTGAATATCATAGCTTCACAAGGGAAATTTTCAAACAAACTTTAGTCAAGACAGAAGTTTTCCTGTTTCTTATTAAAGCACTGTTAGGATTAAAAACTTCCTCATAGACTATCAGGACTGGAACCTGATTAAAATAAAGTTGAAGCTTGATAGCTCAACACAGAGAAACAATTTCTTAGCAGACAAGCATCCTTTCTTCATTCTCTTATCATTCATATCAACAGCTTGAGCAGAACAGATTGCATAAAAGCTTCAAACATTGAAATTGGCAGATGTTAATGTTTTCTATCTTTTGTCTCCTGCTTAAAAAGAGTTGTGTGAAGCTGAAACACTATCTTCACGTGTGGAGGGAAAAGAAATATGTTCCTTGGGGGGAAGTTCTTAATGAACGAAAAAGAAGTGTCCTCCAATGCCAAGGGAAAGACTTGAAAGCAGTGCAGTGTTTTACTAAGATTAGCCCTTTCCCGCCTGGCAAAACCACCAAGGACAAATCCTTCTATCTCTAGTCTTCGCCATATCCTTTTTTATTTGTGAATAAATCACTTGAAAGTCACTCCGCACCCCTATGGTGCTGGAGTCTGCTACCTCGAGCCAAATAAAGAGAGAACCAGGACTCATGCTTCAAGAGATGGAGTATGAAGGAATTTGTGTGGGATTCATGTGAACATCTAGTATGAGAAGAGTTCATTATTTCCTGATTTGCAAAGTAAGAAGCCTTTTGGGGGAAAATGAAAAAATATTTACTCCTTAAGTTTTGTGTGCGATCCAGGAGGATAGATCATGCTGGAATTGGAATGGTCTTTGCCTCTCTCTGACTCGTCTATGAAAAGGAGTTATAAATTGGATTGAAGGGTTTTGAAAAAATTAAACCCTCAGATCTCACCCTACTTCATGGCGTTCTTTCCTCCTGAGATCCTAGTCCATTGTGATCTTGAAGTCTAGTCTCATAAAAGAAACTAGTGACTTTCTAATTTGGGGCTAGGAATTAAATTTATAAGATGTAGTGTTAAGAACCCATTTCTCTATAGACTTTGAGGTGTATTCTAGAATCAGCTTTGTCAGTTTCACAAAACAAGTGACATTTGAACTAAGTCTGTCTATCTGGCTCCAGTCTTTAAAAGTTGTCCTATCACTTATTTGGTTAAGAAAGAAGGAATTCATTTCCCTAAAATCTAACAAAGTCCAGCTGCATAAATAAATTAATTTTCATCAATGAACAACTGACTTTCAAATTTTCTTCCTTTATCTTTAAAGTTCATTCTTTGTTAAGCAATGAGAACAGAAAAATTTAATCTAACAGGAGAGGAAGGTAATGCAATGAAATTTTTAAGAGATTGTGAATGTGACTGTATCTATAGCCTTGGAAATGATCTCAGTAATTGGAGACCCATAAGTACAAGTCCTTCCCTTACACCCATGTAAAGGATTTGGAGCAGGGCAAATAAGAGGGTCATTCCTGTGAAAGTCTATGGAAGGTCATGGCTAGTTTGCACTATCTCATAGATATGATTATGAGCTGCTTTTATTTTGGGTGTGAGGGGTGGGGAAAAGTTTGTGGAATGCAAGCAAAAAATTTATAACATACTTAGCTATATTTTAATGGACCCTCAGAACTGAGTATAAGAGGTGCATTGCATTGTAGCCCTCGAGCAAAATAAAAAACAATAACCTCAATAGCAGAGAATCAGAATAACAATGAAATTAAAACACTCAAAGGACTAGCTCATCCAAGCAAAAAAGAAATCAATAATCTTGACAATGAAATTTAGCAAATTGGTGACTAAGGGCGTGATGATCATCATCAGTTTTTTTTTTGTAAGGAATAAACATGAATTGGTAAGAGGATGAATTTAATTAAGTGAATCAATTTCAGGAAATAGAAATTTAGGTCTAATTTAGTGAAAAGATTTTCAACATGGGAACTCAATGTCACTGAATCTCTAGGGATAAAAATTGTTCTATTTAGAACATTTAAAAATAGATGTATTTATCCAAGATGGAAAAAATGTTCATAGGAGAGTTGCACACAAATGTCTGTAGTAGCTTTGTATGTAAGAACCAATAAAACAAGAATCCAAATGTCCACCAAAAAGTTAAATTAGCAAACTGTGGTATATCCATATAATGAAATACTATTCATAAATAATATGCAGTGTTACTAATCCATTCAATAACATGGATGAACCTCATAATAATGCTGCTGAATAAAAAGAAACAATACCAAATATAATACATATTCTCTGGTTCTATCTATAGATAGTATATAAAATTCTCACTGATTTCAGGGGGTGAGGAAGAAGAGGAAGACAAAGGGGTATAAGATTTATCCATTTTGAGGCATGCTTGAAGTGGGTTAGACCAGAGAGATCTCTGAGTACGGAATCAGGAGTAAACCCTAAACACTGATGGGTGTGACCTCAAATATACCTGCTTCCCAAATTTTAATTCTTTAAATAGTTTTCAGTAGATATAATGAAAATTTTGCTAACTAATCCCTGTTTACATCCTTCAGGAAGATGAGGTTAGTGGTGTAGAAATGTTTCATGTTGATGATTTCCTAAGACAAAAAGTATTGAAAAAATAGCACAATATCAAATGCAACAAAGCACTGAAATATTATGCTATAAAAGTTCCCACTCAACCTTTGTTTCAGCAAGAGCGTGACAGCCATGATTGTCCCCATGTCCAAAGATTGCTTCTCCAAGCCAGATTTACAATCCTTTCAACAAAAAGATGAGGCATTAGTATCAAGATCACTTAAGAAAAATAATGATAGAGATGCAAATAAAAAATTTTACTGCTGTACTAAATGACACTAAAGTTAAATGTTTTATATTTGTGTCATCTAAAATTAAAACTCAAGATTTTCAAAAAATTTTCAATATAAGAGATGAAAATTTAATTTTCTGGGGGAAAAATGCTCTAGAAACAATGAAGAGTCATCATATACTACCAGCAATTCTATAGAAAAAAAATTTCAGACCAAACAGCACGTTGCACATTTTCTCTCAGACCTAAGAAGCATGTATTTCCAAAAATTATTATAGACAAGGTAAAATGGACCAGAGTGCTAGTGTTTATACTTTTGATATAAAAGCTTCTACACCTCTATTACCATTAAAGTACGATACTCTCTTGACCATTGACTGTCGCTTCTATTTCATATCTTCTCCCTTATGCCTTGTGCCCCACCAACTTCTGTACTCAGTGTAGAGCTCATTTATGTACTCGGAATACAAAGATTTGTATTATCCTAAATAAATAAGTTCTAATAAGAACTGCCTCTTCCCCTGCTTTATTCCTTTATATACTACATATGAATGAGATCATTCAGTATTTGTCCTGTCCCTCTTACCTCCTTATAAAAGTTTTTTAAATTTCTCTGCAGAATAACATTTTCTGCTGTGAGTATGTGTTCTGAGGGAATAGAGGGGATTAGTTTAGAAATTTTATACTCTGATTTATTTTTTAAAATATACCCAAACAAATAACCATGGTAATTATAAAGACTATTTGGATTAAATTGTTGTCTGAACTTACATTTGAGTTCTTTATAAGCTGCTAAATGTACCGAGCTCTTATTATCCTAAATAAATTTTTTATTATTCAATGTTTGAAGTTATTCCTACAGCCATTTTGCCTTGTTCCAGTATAAGAGAACTTTTAAAAGTAAACACTACTATTTACTGAAATAATTATAAATGTTTAATGTTATTTTCCTGGTATGACTGGTTTTGAAACTGGTTATAAGTTTCTAAATATCTTTTGTTTTGGATGTCTAATTTTTATTATAAGCAGTCTGAAAGATCTAGTTAATTTTTTCACTCAAATAATATGCTGTAGTGTATTTTGATCAAATGAATTAAAACTGCTTTGCCAGAACCAGCAACTCAGTAAAAAGTTCAATTTACTTGGTGATTCACTATTACACATGCTATTAGGTATTAACTTTTCTTCATCACTAACAGAGAAACTATTCTCAGTTTAATCATACATATTGGATTTGATTTGTTCAATGTAACTTAGAGTCACAACTCAAAAAATGAGTCATTCGATTGAGAGGTGGGTAATTATATATATTTTAAGATTTTATAATGACTGAAATAAATGTTTTATCCAAAATATCATCCAACTCCTCACTAACTCTTATCTACATTAGATTTAAAAGTAAATTGATTTACGAACATTAAAAAAAAACAATGACTAAGACCTCCTGGTGATTTTATATGTGGATTTTTGCTTAGTAGAAATAAAAATAAATTTACAATCGTTTAGTCAGAGACTGAAAGTTTTTTATTTTATTAAATCAAGGTAATTTTATTCCTCACCTGTATTGTATAAATTTGAAATGAACAGGGAGGGAGAGAACTTTATTTGAAATGGTAAAAATGCAGCATATTTTGGTTACTATGTACCCAAAGTCCTTAGAAAAGTTCCTCCATCATCATCATCGTCATCTTTATTGTTGCTATTTATTTTTTTTTATTTTAAATATTATTGCTATAGTTTAGATTACCTGGATAAAAAAGGTATTTAAAGTTTATGATATTTATGTTGAAATTATGAAAAGGTTTCCTCTTAAATTGACCAACAATGTTAAGACATCTCAACTTCACGGCAGAGGACTGCTGGCTTTGGGGGAGGACTAGGTCATTTCACTGACAAAGTCTGAATCAGTGAAGGGAAACTCTGACCAACGATAAGCATCTTTTTAATTGTTTACAGAGAACTCAGAGTAATTTACTTAAGGGGAAAAGGTCTGGCAGTACACACATTGGAAATGGTTATGACTAATTATTTCTATGCCAGATTTTTTTTTTATTTCTACTTCTTAGGGAGAAAAAAAGTATTCCGTGTTAAGTTTGGTTGATTATTGGATGTAACAATAGTGTTTGAGAATTTTCTCCATCATCTTTGTCTTATTTGCTTCTCCTGATTTAATTCTGTAGATGTGCCTAGGGAATCTAGGTAACTTATCTGATAATGCTTAAAATAACACAAGTAGAGCATAAATTAATGTTTATGCATAATGATCAGAGACAATGGCAATATTGTGTATCACAAATCTCTCAGTTACTGCACAGGTTGGAAATACATACTTGTTACACAGTTGAGTACTTTATTACTGACCTCATCCAGTTGCTCCCTGAGTAGGGAAATACAATTTCTCTTCCAACTCCATTTTTCCTTGTCAATTAAATAAAGCAAACAAGATGGCAAGGAGTCTCAAGAAGGAATCATTGAGAAAGGCACATTTTGTTGTCTTTGGTTTTGTGTAAAGATAATTCAAATAGCACAGCAGACATATGTTTAGAGAGCTGCAGATTTATAATGCTGTCAAGCACCACACAGGCATTTGCTTCTTGCAAATCATTAAGCGAATGAATCCTTTGATTGTTTTGTGTTTCACAAATCTCTCAGTTACTGCACAGGTGGCAAATACATACTTGTTTTTGAATAACTTGATTGTTTTGAATAACTGCTTCTCTTTATAGCTATCCAACAACCAGAAATGATATACTTTAATTTTGTTTCTATTTATTATAGTGAAGTAGGATTTACTTTATGATGAAGATAGGTGTTTTTGAAGAATTCCCTTAAGAAGTTAATTCACAAATGACATTGCTTTGGAACATAAATCAATGTCAACTATTTCAAAAAGTTACTATGCCATATGACAATGCTGACTCTAAAGATAAAATAGAGCTATTGGGTCTGAACCAGTGTCCTCCACTACTGTTTGAGGAGGTAAGGCTGCTGAAAACAACGTATAGTGTCTAAGGGTGACTCTACTTAGAGCTATGCTCCATAACACTGTAAAAATCCAAGAGTGGTCACTGATTAATGACATTTAGATGGAGGAATTACATTCACTTCATTTGACCACTTGACATTCCGTTATTCATCGATTTGCTCAAGTGGGCAACGGTAATATTTTCATTTGACCCTATCACGTGCCAGTGTAGCCCAATGGCATTTGGTTGCTTCAGGAATGCGAAGACCCTCAAACTGTTCGTTTAGGGTCTTGACGAAGAAGTCTGCCATCTTGTAGGTGGGTGGCCACATGATCTTTTGACGTCCTGTGGGATCCAGTCAGTAACAGCTCTAGTTCAGCGGACATTTCCAAATCACATTACATGTCCAGCCCATCTGATTTTCGATGCCTTGGCAAACAAGACAGCGCCCCTGACTCTGGAACAGCGATGGAGGTCGGAGCTCCAGATTCCTTCTCTCACTTGAGTGAGGCGTGATATTCCAAGCATAGCTCTTTTGATTCCTCTTTGGGAGACCCGAGTAGCATTCTCATCTTGCTTTCGTAGGGCTCAGGTCTCTGAGGCATATATCAATGCAGGGAGAACGGTGGAGTCAAAGAGATCTGCCCGGAGCCGGAAGTTCTTTGTTCTTTTGGCTATTTCTTCATGTTTCTGAAGGCAGTCCATGCCGCTCTCTTCCTCCTGCACAGCTCAGGTTTTAGGTCATTCATCATGTTGACTTGACCTAGGTACACATAACTGCCGCATTCAGAGATGTTTGTTCCATTGATAGTGAATGGGGCCTCTGGAACTAATTCATTTTTCATGAACATAGTTTTGTTGAGATTCAGCTGTAGACCTATCTTTTCACATTCTCAGTCGAAGTCAGCCAGCATTTGCCCACTTGGCTAATGTTTGGTGTTATTAGAACGACATCATCAGCGAAGCAGAGGTGGTGTAGTTGCTGACCATCTATCTTCACTCCCATTCCTTCCCATTCTAATTGTCGCATGATGTTCTCGAGGGTGGCACTGAAGAGTTTTGTTGAAATGGTATCACCCTGCCGAACCCCTCTTTTGACACTGATGACCACTTCTTTGTAGAATGGTGAGATCCTGGTGGTGAATATGTAACACAGCTCACGTTGGATCTTGATATATTGGGTTTGAACGCGCCCTGTTTGGCTAGGGCTTCGATGAATGCTTAAGTCTCCACGGAATCAAAGGCTTTCTATAAATCAATGAATGTGAGACAAAGTGGCATCTTGAACTCCCTACAAACTTTAATGAGCTTGGTTACCATGTGGATATGGTCGAATGTGCTGAATGCTTTTTTGGAAGCCAGCTTGCTCACATGGTTGTCCTGCATCTAATGTTCTGCCAATCCTGTTCAGGAGGAATTACATTACATGAATTTTTGTGTTTCATTTACAGCTGTATCTGCTGGGTCTGTAATTAGTGCCAAATGCATAGAAATAATGTGGTATATATTTCTCTAAAAATACTTCCAGAGGCTGAAAAGAGTGCAATGGGTAGGGTGCTTGTCTTGCATCTGGGTTGATCCAATTCAATCCCTGCATCCCATATGGTCCCCAAAGCACTGCCAGGAAAAATTTCAGAGCACAGATGCAGGAACAAGCCTTCAGCATTTATAGTATGGCCCCAAATCAATAATAATAGTTTAAAAATTTAAATGCATAGAGACAGACCTCCAGACTTATGGAATAGAACCGAGTATCCTGAAACGCACTCACAAATATAAAACCACTTAATCTTCGATAAAGGAGCAAAAAATATTAAGTGGAGCAAAGAAAGCCTCTTCAACAAATGGTGCTGGGAAAACTGGGCAGCTACATGTAAAAAATGAACTTAGACCTCCTTCTAACGCCATGCACAAAAAGTCAGATCAAAATGGATTCTAGATCTCGAATATCAGACATGAATCTATAAGGTACATCGAAGAAAAACATAGGAGAAACGTCTACGACATCGAAACGAAAAGTATCTTTTAAAGACGACACACCACTGACCAAGCAAATGGAAGCAAAGATAAACAAATGGGATTATATAAAATTGAAAAGCTTCTGCACCTCAAAAAGAAACGGTGACCAAGATACAAAGACAATCCACAGAGTGGGAAAGGATATTCACCCAATACCCATCTGACAAGAGGTTAATATCCAGGATATATCAGGCACTGGTAGCACTCCACAAGAAGAAAAAAGCCAACCCCATCAAAAAATGGGGAGAAGAAATGAACAGAAGCTTCCAAAAAAAGAAGAAATTCAATGGCCAAAAGGCATATGAAAAAGTGCTCTTCATCTTTAATCATCAGGAGATGCAAATCAAAAATAACAATGAGGTACCATCTCACCCACAGAGACTGGCACACATCCAAAACAGCAAGAACAACCAGTGCTGGCGTGGATGTGGGAAAAAGGGACTCTCATCCACTGTTGGTGGGAGTGCCGACTGGTCCAGCCCTTTTGGAAAACAATATGGGCATTCCTCCGAAAGCTAGATATTGAGCTCCCATTTGATCCAGCAATAGCACTCCTGGGAATATACCCTAGAGACCGAAAAACACATAGCAGAAACACTATCTGTACTTCTTTATTCATCTCTGCGCTATTCACTATAGCTAGAATCTGGAAACAACCTAAATGCCCGAGAACAGAGGACTGGCTAAAGAAACTGTGGTTCATCTACACTATGGAATACTATGCGCTGTCAGAAAAGATGAAATTATGAAATTTACCTGCAAATGGATGGACATGGAGTCTATCATGCTGAGGAAATTAGTCAGAAGGAAAAGGACAGATATAGAATGACTGCATCTATTAATAGGATATAAATAGATACCAGTGTTTTACTAAATATGGGAAATGGTAATGGCAGATTAAAACTCACCACTGAATATACACAAAGAGACTCTAAGTGATAAACCCTAAATATCTGCAGGGCTAGCCACAATGTGTAAAATAAGAGGGAGAGAGATGCAGAGACAGAGAGAGAGATAGAGAGAGAAAGAGAGGAAACTGGGGTACCTGCATTAAGGCGGCCTGGGGTGGGGGAGGGAGGGTACATTGGTGGTGGAAATGGGGTACTGGTGGAGGGATGGGTGCTGGAATACTGTATTACCAAGAACCAATTATGAACACCTTTGTAATTGTATGTTTCACGGTGGTATAATAAAAAAATTTAAAAAAA
>JAJIBD010035421.1:0-12868 GCA_021461705.1 Cryptotis parvus
AAATAATGTCTCCTGCCTCCCTAACTATTTCTGTTAAAACTACGTGACCTAGATCTGGATTAATAAGCTAAATGAAATATCTACTCCATCAGAGAGAGGTAACAGTTCCTTAGCCTCACACAAAGATCCTATTTCTGTCCAACCTCTGCCTTATTGAAGTCTAATAGCAACCAATGATGGGGCCTTTGCATGGACTGGGACACACCCATTAAAAAGTCATTCATGAATGACTCTTCATGAATCCATATGCCCAATCCTGAATAAAGTTCATAAGATTCTTTCTATAGTGTTGCATAAATGTACCTGATGCACCTTTTTCATGAAAGAAATTAGTTTCTCATCAGGCAAGAAAGGTTGTCAGTGGTGGAAACAAAGAGAACCACCCTGACTTATCCTGCATCACCACCGCCACTGCCAGCCATGCAAAAGAATCAGCAGTCACGTATTCCTGGGAGTTGTCCCAGCTAACTGTGTATCATGAAAACTTGGTGCTGAGCTAGGAAGTGGTTAAATAAGATCATCTGGTAGCCAGAAGCAATTAAAACCCTAAGTGGGTAGCTGTCGGGGTTACCGTCGGGGTCCCTGACGAGTGCAGGAAAGCGAGTTCCCTTCTTTCCCGAAGCCGGTGGGGAATGGATGAAAACTCAGAATCGATGCAGTTTTAAAGAGGCTATACTAACACAGGTTCGATACACAATCCAAGAGCAGGGGAAAACCTCCGGACTCTGGGTTCCCAGTAGGCCCCAATAAGGTGTAGGCCAAGATGGCTGCCTGAAGTGTTGAGGCCCAACAGAGAATGGGGAGGACGGATAGCCAAGGGAAGCCAAAATGGCAAAAGGGAAAGAGGAAACTGCTTTCTTTTTGCAGCTTATTTATGGTGAAATTCACCCAAACCTTCCAGCCCGCCCATTCTGGGCTAACTATCTAGAGTTGAAAACAGGAAAATAGCTCTATTGAAATGTAGCAACTTCAGGAGGCCTTTTGGCTTGTTTACAAGAACCAGAGCTAATTCAAAGCCTCTAACAGAGACAGGGAGGAACTATAAAATTAAATATAACTTCTCCTGAGGGAGGGTCAAATGCCCTCAGGCAATTTCTCCCAGCACCTCACCTAATGTCTTGAGCCAAGATGCCTGGAAAGGCCATAGGATAGAGAAGGGGGTTTCTGAGATGACATGTCTCTGTACCAAAGACTATGCTAATGCCAGTTAAATATTTCTCCAAGCCTTCCAAGGTCCCGTCTGCTTCATGGTAGTTTTGTATTTTAGGTGCCTTTGAGGTTATCAGGGAGCCTGCTTGCTTGCTTGGAGGCAAACAGCATTTCTCTGAGCTAATTACTTGAGATACAATTTTGGCCAGGCAAATATGCTGGTAAGATCTAGCTAGTCCCACGATGATTGTGGTAGCATGAGAGAATATTTATACCAGCCAGTATAGAATACATGGTCAGATAAACTGCCACATTTAAACTACCCCTATCTACAAAGTGATCTGCAGGAGGCAATCCAGGCCAGTGCAGAGGCTTTTTGGCTTTGAGGTGCCCTGCAACAGGTAGTAGCATAGAAAAACAGAATTTTGATCACCTGGTAGCCAGAAGCCACTGAACATTAGAGAAGATTGGGATACCACCATAGAAAAAAGACTTCATTGGATCCCAATGATATTTCTAGGGCTTAACGGGACTGGGGGAAGTGCTCACAACATAAGTGACTCTAAATTTTCCAAATCAATGTTGTTGTTTTGTTTTCTCTGCTTAAAACAATTAGAAAGTACAGGAAAAGATTAAATTAGATGTCTCATAGTTTTTTCTTTCTAAGGGAAAAACTGAAATTTGTTTTGTTTTTGAATCATGGGGGGCGGGGATCAGAATACTTTCCCCACTCTGTTCCTAGTAAGTCTAGTGATGCCTGTCATGTGAAATGGAGCTTTTGCCAAAAACTGTTTATAAATGAGCAATTAGAACTTACTAAAGCAATTCAGATGAAACTTAATTGATGAGTGACCTGGTGCTATATATCAAGTTGTGAATTTTCCTTTTTAGCCAAAGTGTAACTTGACATTTACAGACATACTGCACAATTCTTTGTCTTTGTAGGAATGTATTTATCCAGGGTTAGAACTATTTACCACAGAAACAAAATGGGAAGTAGTTTGGTCAGTGTAAAGAAAAAAATGGCTATTTAATACCCATTGCTATAATTTACCCATATTCTGGTGTATGCATTTCTATGTGTATTATACAGATGTGTGCAGAAATAGAGACAGGCAGAGAGAGAGAGAGAGAGAAGAGAGAAAGAGCAGAGAGAAAAGGAAAAATGTGAGGGAGATCCAGAATACTAAACAAGATTATCATATTTAAGATGATTATCATAAACAAGAAATAGTATTTTTTTATTGAAGTAACATCATTTTGTGAAATTATATGTCTCAGGGTGGACAGGAATTAAATTCACATTTTAAAAATGTTTAATATTTTATTATTCCACCGTGAGATATACAATTACATAGATGTTCATGCTCTAGGTTTCGGTCATGCATTCTTTCAGCACCAATCCCTCCACCAGTGCCCATTTCACACCACCAATGTCCCCCACTTCCTTCCCTCTCCCAGCCAGCCTCCATGGAGAGTTCTTTATCTCTTTTCTCTTTCTCTCTCTCTTTTTCTCTCTTCACCTGTGGCTTGCAATACTACACTCAGAGGCTATCATGTGTATCTTTTTGCCTGTATTCAATACTCAGTTCTAGGCTAGTGTCATCACTCACAACAATTGTTAGCGCACTGCCCCTTCTCTGCCCCACCAAAACTTCGACTCCCACATGCTTGTGGTAGATTCCATTTTGGAAAGACCTCCTGATCCATGTTTTTGTCTGACCTTGGATACTGGTATCATAATATATAAAATCACATTTTTAAAATTTGTGTAGACCTCTCAAACAGGGTCATGGGCATTGAGTTCCATCCAGCAATTCTTGGCCAATCAGACTGAAGATTCAATACAATGCCCCTGAGGATGTAGTTTTACTCTGTCAGCCAGTCTGGGGATTACCTAAGCCATTCTCCTGGTGCTTGGGGCCCAAATACTAGGGTACCTGGTGGTGCCAGGGATCAAACCAGGGTTAGCTGCATCCTTTACTCCTATATAATCTTTCTGGCTCCCAAATCACATATCTTTGTTAAATTAGATTCAAGAAATTAGCAGACACAGGATAATTAGTTACTGCATTAGTTTTCATCATTATGTAAGAAAACATAAGGTAAAAATAAAAATATCTTTTTTCAAGTCAAACTAATTTCTTTTTGTCTTTTTTTAACTTGCAATATGAAATGTAGTTATAAAACATAATTTAGCCTTTTCCATACTCTCTTTTTTTTCTACAATTTTGATACAAATTGATGTTATAATAATATTCTAGATATTTCTCATTTAATTCTCTAGGGTATAGGTAATTCACATATTTATCATTCCATGATAGATAATTACCCCAAATTTCCAAACTTGAATATCTTGGCTTCCCAAGGGAAATTTTCAAACAAACTTTAGTCAAGACAGAAGTTTTCCTGTTTCTTATTAAAGCACTGTTAGGATTAAAAACTTCCTCATAGACTGTCAGGACTGGAACCTGATTAAAAATAAAGTTGAAGCTATGTAGCTCAACACAGAGAAACAATTTCTTAGCAGACAAGCGACCTTTCCTCATTCTCTTATCATTCATATCAACAGCTTGAGCAGAACAGATTGCATAAAAGCTTCAAAAACATTGAAATTGGCAGATGTTAATGTTTTTCTATCTTTTCTCTCCTGCTTAAAAGAGTTGTGTGAGAAGCTGAAACACTATCTTCACTTGTGGAGGGAAAAGAAATATGTTCCTTAGGGAAGTTCTTAATGAACGAAAAGAAGTGTCTCAATGCCAAGGGAAAGACTTGAAAGCAGTGCAGTGTTTTGCTAAGATTGGCCCTTTCCCGCCTGGCAAAACCATGAGACAAATCCTTCTATCTCTAGTCTGCGCCATATCCTTTTTATTTGTGAATAAATCACTTGAGAGTCACTCCGCACTATGGTGCTGAGTCTGCTACCTCCCCGAGCCAAATAAAGAAGAACCGGGACTCATGCTTCCAGAGATGGAGTATGAAGGAATTTATGTGGGATTCATGTGAACATCTAGTATGAGAAGAGTTCATTATTTCCTGATTTGCAAGTAAGAAGCCTTTTGGGGGAAAATGAAAAAAATATTTACTCCTTAAGTTTTTTTGTGTGCGTCACGAGGAGGATAAGATCATGCTGGAATTGGAATGGTCTTTGCACTCTCTCTGGCTGAGTCTATGAAAGGAGTTATAAATTGGATTGAAGGGTTTTGAAAAAATTAAACCTCAGATCTCACCCCTACTTCATGGCGTTCTTTCCTCCTGAGATCCTAGTCCATTGTGATCTTGAAGTCTAGTCTCATAAAAGAAACTAGTGACTTTCTAATTTGAGGCTAGGAATTAAATTTATAAGATGTAGTGTTAAGAACCCATTTCTCTATAGACTTTGAGCTGTATTCTAGAATCAGCTTTGTCAGTTTCACAAAACAAGTGACATTTGAACTAAGTCTGTCTATCTGGCTCCAGTCTTTAAAAGTTGTCCTATCACTTATTTGGTTAAGAAAGAAGGAATTCATTTCCTAAAATCTAACAAAGTCCAGCTGCATAAATAAATTAATTTTCATCAATGAACAACTGACTTTCAGATTTTCTACCTTTATCTTTAAAGTTCATTCTTTGTTAGCAATGAGAACAGAAAAAATTTAATCTAACAGGAGAGGAAGGTAATGCAATGAAATTTTTAAAGAGATTGTGAATGTGACTGTATCTATAGCCTTGGAAATGATCTCAGTAATTGGAGACCCATAAGTACAAGTCCTTCCCTTACACCCATGTAAAAGGATTTGGAGCAGGGCAAATAAAGAGGGTCATTCCTGTGAAAGTCTATGGAAGGTCATGGCTAGTTTGCACTATCTCATAGATATGATTATGAGCTGCTTTTATTTTGGAGTGTGAGGGTGGGGAAAAGTTTGTGGAATGCAAGCAAAGAATTTATAACATGCTTAGCTATATTTTAATGGACCTCAGAACTGAGTATAAGAGGTGCATTGCATTGTAGCCCTCGAGCAAAACAAAAAACAATAGCCTCAATAGCAGAGGGGAATCAGAATAACAATGAAATTAAAACACTCAAAGGACTAGCTCATCCAAGCAAAAGAAATCCAATAATCTTGACAATGAAATTTAGCAAATTGGTGACTAAGGGGCGTGATGATCATCATCAGTTTTTTTGTAAGGAATAAACATGAATTGGTAAGAGGATGAGTCTAATTAAGTGAATCAATTTCAGGAAATAGAAATTTAGGTCTAATTTAGTGTGAGAAAAGATTTTTCAACATGGGAACTCAATGTCACTGAATCTCTAGGGATAAAAATTGTTCTATTTAGAACATTTAAAAATAGATGTATTTATCCATGAGAAAAAAATGTTCATAGGAGAGTTGCACACAAATGTCTGTAGTAGCTTTGTATGTAAGAACCAATAAAACAAGAATCCAAATGTCCACCAAAAGTTAAATTAGCAAACTGTGGTATATCCATATAATGAAATACTATTCATAAATAATATGCAGTGTTACTAATCCATTCAATAACATGGATGAACCTCATAATAGTGCTGCTGAATAAAAGAAAACAATACCAAATATAATACATATTCTCTGGTTCTAATGGTATATAAAATTCTCACTGATTTCAGGGGTGAGGAGAAGAGAGGAAGACAAAGGGGGTATAAGATTTATCCATTTTGAGGCATGCTTGAAGTGGAGTTAGACCAGAGAGATCTCTGAGTACGGAATCAGGAGTAAACCCTAAACACTGATGGGTGTGACCTCAAATATACCTGCTTCCCAAATTTTAATTCTTTAAATAGTTTTCAGTAGATATAATGAAAATTTTGCTAACTAAGCCCTGTTTACATCCTTCAGGAAGATGAGGTTAGTGGTGTAGAAATGTTTCATGTTGATGATTTCCTAAGACAAAAAAAGTATTGAAAAATAGCACAATATCAAATGCAACAAAGCACTGAAATATTATGCTAAAAAGTTCCCACTAACCTTTGTTTCAGCAAGAACGTGACAGCCATGATTGTGCAAATGTCCAAAGATTGCTTCTCCAAGCCAGATTTACAATCCTTTCAACAAAAGATGAGGCATTAGTATCAAGATCACTTAAGAAAAATAATGATAGAGATGCAAATAAAAAATTTTACTGCTGTACTAAATGACACTAAAGTTAAATGTTTTATATTTGTGTCATCTAAAATTAAAACTCAAGATTTTCAAAAAATTTTCAATATAAGAGATGAAAATTTAATTTTCTGGGAAAAATGCTCTAGAAACAATGAAGAGTCATCATATACTAGCAATTCTATAGAAAAAAATTCCAGACCAAACACCACGTTGCACATTTTCTCTCAGACCTAAGCATGTATTTCCAAAAATTATTATAGACAAGGTAAAATGGACCAGAGTGCTAGTGTTTATACTTTTCGATATAAAGCTTCTACACCTCTAATACCATTAAAAGTCACGATACACTCTTGACCATTGACTGTCGCTTCTGTTCATATCTTCTCCCTTATGCCTTATGCCCCACCAACTTCTGTACTCAGTGTAGAGCTCATTTATGTACTCAGAATACAAAGATTTGTATTATCCAAATAAATAAGTTCTAATAAGAACTGCCTCTTCCCTGCTTTATTCCTTTATATACTACATATGAATGAGATCATTCAGTATTTGTCCTGTCCCTCTTACCTCCTTATAAAGTTTTTTAAATTTCTCTACCAGAATAACATTTTCTACTGTGAGTATGTGTTCTGAGGGAATAGAGGGGGGATTAGTTTAGAAATTTTATACTCTGATTTATTTTTTAAAATATACCGCAGCAAATAACCATGGATTATAAAGACTATTTGGATTAAATTGTTGTCTGAACTTACATTTGAGTTCTTTATAAGCTACTAAATGTACCGAGCTCTTATTTCCTAAATAAATTTTTTATTATTCAATGTTTGAAGTTATTCCTACAGCCATTTGCCTTGTTCCAGTATAAGAGAACTTTTAAAAGTAAACACTACTATTTACTGAAATAATTATAAATGTTTAATGTTATTTTCCTGGTATGACTGGTTTGAAACTGGTTATAAGTTTCTAAATATCTTTTGTTTTGGATGTCTAATTTTTATTATAAGCAGTCTGAAAGACCTAGTTAATTTTTTCCACTCAAATAATATGCTGTAGTGTATTTTGATCAAATGAATTAAAACTGCTTTGCCAGAACCAGCAACCAGTAAAAAGTTCAATTTACTTGGTGATTCACTATTACACATGCTATTAGGTATTAACTTTTCTTCATCACTAACAGAGAAACTATTCTCAGTTTAATCATACATAATGGTTTGATTTGTTCAATGTAACTTAGAGTCACAACTCAAAAAATGAGTCATTCGATTGAGAGGTGGAGTAATTATATATATTTTAAGATTTTATAATGACTGAAATAAATGTTTTATCCAAAATATCATCCAACTCCTCACTAACTCTTATCTACATTAGATTTAAAAATTAAATGGATTTACGAACATTAAAAAAAACAATGACTCAGACCTCCTGGTGATTTTATATGTGGATTTTTGCTTAGTAGAAATAAAAATAAATTTACAATCGTTTAGTCAGAGACTGAAAGTTTTTATTTTATTAAATCAAGATAATTTTATTACTCACCTGTATTGTATAAATTTGAAATGAACAGGAGGGGAGAGAACTTTATTTGAAATGGTAAAAATGCAGCATATTTTGGTTACTATGTACCCAAAGTCCTTAGAAAAGTTCCTCCATCATCATCATCGTCATCTTTATTGTTGCTATTTATTTTTTATTTTAAATATTATTGCTATAGTTTAGATTACCTGGATAAAAAGGTATTTAAAGTTTATGATATTTATGTTGAAATTATGAAAAGGTTTCCTTACAAATTGACCAACAATGTTAAGACATTCAACTTCACGCCGAGGACTGCTGGCTTTGGGGAGGACTAGGTCATTTCACTGACAAAGTCTGAATCAGTGAAGGAAACTCCTGACCAACGATAGCATCTTTTTAATTGTTTACAGAGAACTCAGAGTAATTTGCCTAAGGAAAAGGTCTGGCAGTACACACATTGGAAATGGTTATGACTAATTATTTCTATGAGAATTTTTTTTTATTTCTACTTCTTAGGGAAAAAAGTATTCCGTGTTAAGTTTAGTTGATTATTGGATGTAACAATAGTGTTTGGAATTTTCTCCATCATCTTTGTCTTATTTGCTTCTCCGGATTTAATTCTGTAGATGTGCCTAGGGAATCTAGGTAACTTATCTGATAATGCTTAAAATAACACAAGTAGAGCATAAATTAATGTTTATGCATAATGATCAGAGACAATGGCAATTTTGTATCACAAATCTCTCAGTTACTGCACGGGTTGGAAATACATACTTGTTACACAGTTGAGTACTTTGTACTGACCTCATCCAGTTGCTCCCTGAGTAGGGAAATACAATTTCTCTTCCAACTCCATTTTTTCTTATCAATTAAATAAAACAAACAAGATGGCAAGGAGTCTCAAGAAGGGAATCATTGAGAAAGGCACATTTGTTGTCTTTGGTTTGTGTAAAGATAATTCAAATAGCACAGCAGACATATGTTTAGAGAGCTGCAGATTTATAATGCTGTCAAGCACCACACAGGCATTGCTTCTTGCAAATCATTAGCGAATGAATCCTTTGATTGTTTTTGTGTTTCACAAATCTCTCAGTTACTGCACAGGTGGCAAATACATACTTGTTTTTGAATAACTTGATTGTTTTGAATAACTGCTTCTCTTTATAGCTATCCAACAACCAGAAATGATATACTTTAATTTTGTTTCTATTTATTATAGTGAAGTAGGATTTACTTTATGATGAAGATAGGTGTTTTTTGAAGAATTCCTTAAGAAGTTAATTCACAAAATGACATTGCTTTGGAACATAAATCAATGTCAACTATTTCAAAAAGGTACTATGCCATATGACAATGCTGACTCTAAGGATAAAATAGAGCTATTGGGTCTGAACCAGTGTCCTCCACTACTGTTTTGAGGAGGTAAGGCTGCTTAGAAAACAACGTTATAGTGTCTAAGGGTGACTCTACTTAGAGCTATGCTCCATAACACTGTAAAATCCAAGAGTGGTCACTGATTAATGGCATTTAGATGGAGGAATTACATTCACTTCATTTGACCACTTGACATTCCGTTATTCATCGATTTGCTCAAGTGGGCAGCGTAATATTTCCATTTGACCCTATCACGTGCCAGTATGGCCCAATGGCATTTGGTTGCTTCAGGAATCCGAGAGACCCTCAAACTGTTCGTTTAGGGTCTTGACGAAGAAAGTCTGCCATCTTGTAGGTGGGTGGCCACATGATCTTTTGGCGTCTTGGGATCCAGTCAGTAACAGCTCTAGTTCAGCGGACATTTCCAAATCACATTACATGTCCAGCCCATCTGATTTTTCGATGCCTTGGCAAACAAGACAGCGTCCCTGACTCTGGAACAGCGATGGAGGTCGGAGCTCGGATTCCTTCTCTCACTTGAGTGAGGCGTGATATTCCAAGCATAGCTCTTTTGATTCCTCTTTGGGAGACCGAGTAGCATTCTCATCTTGCTTTCGTAGGGCTCAGGTCTCTGAGGCGTATATCAATGCAGGGAGAACGGTGGAGTCTAAGAGATCTGCCCGGAGCGGAAGTTCTTTGTTCTTTTGGCTATTTCTTCATGTTTCTGAAGGCAGTCCATGCTTCTCTCTTCCTCCTGCACAGCTCAGGTTTTAGGTCATTCATCATGTTGACTTGACCTAGGTACACATAACTGCGCATTCAGAGATGTTTGTTCCATTGATAGTGAATGGGGCCTCTGGAACTAATTCATTTTTCATGAACATAGTTTTGTTGAGATTCAGCTGTAGACCTATCTTTTCACATTCTCAGTCGAAGTCAGCCAGCATTTGTCCACTTGGCTAATGTTTGGTGTTATTAAACGATGTCATGCCGAAGCGGAGGTGGTGTAGTTGCTGACCATCTATCTTCACTCCCATTCCTTCCCATTCTAATTGCGCATGATGTTCTCGAGGGTGGCACTGAAGAGTTTTGTTGAAATGGTATCACCCTGCCGAACCCCTCTTTTGACATTGATGACCACTTCTTTGTAGAATGGTGAGATCCTGGTGGTGAATATGTAATACAGCTCACGTTGGATCTTGATATATTGGGTTTGAACGCCCTGTTTGGCTAGGGCTTCGATGAATGCTTAAGTCTCCACGGAATCAAAGGCTTTCTATAAATCAATGAATGTGAGACAAAGTGGCATCTTGAACTCCCTACAAACTTCAATGAGCTTGGTTACCATGTGGATATGGTCGAATGTGCTGAATCCTTTTTTGGAAGCCAGCTTGCTCACATGGTTGTCCTGCATCTAATGTTCTGCCAATCCTGTTCAGGGGGAATTACATTACATAATTTTTGTGTTTCATTTACAGCTGTATCTGCTGGGTCTGGAATAGTGCCAAATGCATAGAAATAATGTGGTATATATTTCTCTAAAAAATACTTCCAGAGACTGAAAAGAGTGCAATGGGTAGGGTGCTTGTCTTGCATCTGGGTTGATCCAATTCAATCCCTGCATCCTATATGGCCCCCAAAGCACTGCCAGGAATAATTTCAGAGCACAGAGGCAGGAACAATACTTCAGCATTTCATAGTATGGCCCCAAATCAATAATAATAGTTTTAAAAATTTAAATGCATAGAGACAGACCCGTAGACCTATGGAATAGAACTGAGTATCCTGAAGCACTCACAAATATACAACCACTTAATCTTCGATAAAGGGCAAAAAAATATTAAGTGGAGCAAAGAAAGCCTCTTCAACAAATGGTGCTGGGAAAACTGGGCAGCTACATGTAAAAAAATGAACTTAGACCTCCTTCTAACGCCATGCACACAAAGTCAGATCAAAATGGATTCTAGATCTCGATATCAGACATGAATCTATAAAGGTACATCGAAGAAAACATAGGAGAAGCGCTCTATGACATCGAAGCGAAAAGTATCTTTTAAAGACGACACACCACTGACCAAGCAAATGGAAGCAAAGATAAACAAATGGGATTATATAAAATTGAAAAGCTTCTGCACCTCAAAAGAAGCGGTGACCAAGATACAAAGACAATCCACAGAGTGGGAAAGGATATTCACCCAATACCCATCTGACAAGGGGTTAATATCCAGGATATATCAGGCACTGGTAGCACTCCACAAGAAGAAAACAGCCAACCCCATCAAAAAATGGGGAGAAGAAATGAACAGAAGCTTCCAAAAGAAGAAATTCGAATGGCCAAAGGCATATGAAAAAGTGCTCTTCATCTTTAATCATCAGGGAGATGCAAATCAAAACAACAATGAGGTACCATCTCACCCCCACAGAGACTGGCACACATCCAAAACAGCAAGAACAACCGGTGCTGGCGTGGATGTGGGGAAAAAGGGACTCTCATCCACTGCTGGTGGGAGTGCCGACTGGTCCCAGCCCTTTTGGAAAACAATATGGGCATTCCTCCGAAAGCTAGATATTGAGCTCCCATTTGATCCAGCAATAGCACTCCTGGGAATATACCCTAGAGACCGAAAAACACATAGCAGAAACACTATCTGTACTTCTTTATTCATCTCTGCTATTCACTATAGCTAGAATCTGGAAACAACCTAAATGCCCGAGAACAGAGGACTGGCTAAAGAAACTGTGGTTCATCTACACTATGGAATACTATGCGGCTGTCAGAAAGGATGAAATTATGAAATTTACCTGCAAATGGATGGACATGGAGTCTATCATGCTGAGTGAAATTAGTCAGAAGGAAAAGGACAGATATAGAATGACTGCATTCATTAATAGGATATAGATACCAGTGTTTTAATAAATATGGGAAATGGTAATGGCAGATTAAAACTCACCACTGAATATACACAAAGAGACTTAAGTGACAAACTCTAAATATCTGCAGGGCTAGCCACAATGTGTAAAATAAGAGGGAGAGAGATGCAGAGACAGAGAGAGAGAGAGAGAGAGAAAGAGAGGAAACTGGGGTACCTGCTATTAAGGCGGGTGGGGGACGGGGAGGGGGAGGGGGTACATTGGTGGTGGAAATGGGGCACTGGTGGAGGGATGGGTGCTGGAATACTGTATTACCAAGAACCAATTATGAACACCTTTGTAATTGTATGTTTCACGGTGGTATAATAAAAAAATTAAAAAAAAAAAAAAATTTAAATGCTTTCAAAGATCTAACATCCTGTAGCAAAACCTTATTCTTTCTTATGTGTATAGTAGATATGACCCACAATTTGATGGTAGTCCACAGTCAAGCATTTTATACCTATTATATCATTTAATATTTTAAAATATCTTAATATTTTTAAATATTTTATTATTTTAAAATATTTTATTATTTTAAAATATTTTAATATTTTAATACTTTAAAATATTTAATATTTTAAAATATTTTCCCCTTGGAGAAATTTTCATTATCCTAATTTCACTGTATCACTGTCTTTCCGTTCATCATCGATTTGCTCAAGCGGGCCCCAGTAACATCTCCATATGTCCTGTCTCATGCTAGTAGAGCCCAAGGGCATCTGCTTGCTCCAGGAACATAAAGAGCCTCAATCCATTCCTGAATGAGGTCTATAATTGTATCCCCACACAATTAG